>CABEEJ010003390.1:30300-49458 GCA_901482245.1 Timema douglasi | reverse complement strand
GGGTAAGGTGTCAGACTTCTGTGCTGGCGGCCGGGGTTCAATCCTCGGTCCCGGCAAAGATTTATCTGATTACCAAACCCTTCCTTCACCTCTGACAAGACATCTTGTGAATGTGGGGAATGCCAGGTCTCCACCGTGGTTCGGATTCCACGTTAAACTGTAAGTCCTCCATTTCATCTCGCAACCACCTTAGCATTACACATTAGCGTAAGGGCGTATAAACCGAACGGGTAGTAAGACGCGGTGCTAATAATAATAATAATAATAATAATAATAATAACAGTGGTGCAAACAGAAATATTTTTTTGTGAAATGGGGTGATTGGAAAAACAATGTATTGACGCTACTATTTCTGTGATTTTATGTTTCAATTGGGTATTAATGTATAGAGGTAATATTTTTTGTTTGAATACTAAGGCGTAAGCCTAGTCTTAAAGCTAGGTTATGCTTTCGATACATCTTATATTCTTTATGAATATACATTATTGTACAACCCTTTTTTAATATAAATAGCCTTATCTGACATCTATAAAAGTTATAGATCTAATTTCACGTATTCATACGTCCGGTCATGTGATCTTCAGCTGTCCCTTTTGACAGATATTATTAATACCTAAATAAAAAAAAGATATTTTACTCTGCCAATTTATAATTCGAATTATTTATCGTGTACTTACTGAACCAACTGATTATATTAACACACGACTTATACCAAATTAAATCTATAACAGACACAACACAACGTCCCCAGGCCATTCATTCATCACTGAAAGGGGAACCCACATTTCACCAATAATGAATTATTCAGTCATGTCAGGACTCGAGCAGAAGACCCTTAGCTCAGTAGGTAGACATGCCACTGACAGAGAGATAAAGCGGCGGGCGATAGGACCAATTAAATTGTAAAATGTTCAATGTTGAACGCAAATAGATTTGTTTGTATTTCCTAAAATTGTTTCTTACCCTCCTTCAATGCAGCACGGGCGTATTTATAATTTACAAAAATCCTAACGTCCTTATTAACAGGGCCTAGTCTTTGATGAAAAAAAATACCTATAAAATTACCTCAAATTTACAAAAGATTAATCAAAAAATTAACATAAAGCGATAATTAAGGTACACGACTAAATCAAACACGTGAGTTATAAATATAAATTAAAATAACAGTTTTAACACCTTAACTCTTGCATTCTACTAAATATAATATTGATTTACAATGTGTCCGCCCCATAAGTAATAGCTACCCCCTCCCAACACAACCCTCTCCAGCCTAAGTTCCAGTCACACCAGGAATCTATATTTTACAACCATATAAGTAAAGCGAATACAAAGTTCAATAAATTATCTCTTCATTCCGACAATTGTAGGTTGAAAAAAAATTAGGTTTTGAGTCTTTATGCCTCTCTAAAATATCGATGATATTTAAAAATATACCTAATTAGGCCTAATACATATTCAAAGATTCCTAAAAATTAGCCAAAAAGGACGCAATCGAAGAACACATTACCTAAAAAGAATCCAAAATTACAAAACATTATCAAAAAAAAAGTATCTATAAAAATACATTTCCGCAACCAGGGGATCATGTACAGAATTTATGTACCCATTTATATCTGTAATATAATTATATATGTATATAGGCCTATATAAAGATGACATGTCATCAAAATCCAAGGCCTGGGTATTAATATAATAGCCCATCAACGTAAATACGAGATTAGCCTGAGGGGGTAGGCAGTAAGACGTGGAAAAACGAAAGAAAACATATCTTTGAATTTACGTAATATTTAGGTACATCCCGTAACCTACACCAAGTTTAAATTGGTTGTAATGGAGGGAAAACCCTTTAATCCAATTTCCTTTAACGCTTTTGTCTGTGTGCTTCCAGATTTGTACATAACGTGTCATTTCAGGTAAAATATATCAACCCCCTCCCCCCACACACACACACACACACATACTCTTCTTCCTACAAAGTGGGCCAGAGTAATTGCAATGCTCCGATACTAAAATAAATTACGACGATCCACTATCCGACCAACTTATATAAAAGCAATATTATGTTCTTGCTCAGTTCACACGCTTTCAAAAAGAATCAATATTTCCCCTTGGACATGCAAGTAAGTATCTACAAACACATGGCATTCTTCCAACCACAATTTAGACAAGAGTGAGGATTAAAACGGGATATGTACGCTTTATGAGGATAAGTAGATGACTAAATGTGCGTTTTTTTCCCAAAGGTCTTAAAGAAATTAATTTTCTTGGTTATAAATGAAAATAAATAAATAGGGGCTACATAAATAGTACTCTACTAGTGGCCCTTTAAATTAGGTTTTTCCTTTCGTATTTTTTTGTTTGTTAAACATATGTTATACAAATTAAATAGTTACTTATTATGTTTACTTTACATTTTAATATCTCAGCATCCTAGCTCTTAATACATTCTATTAATTTATAAGTTTTGGTTTTATTCTAATAAAACATGTTAAATCGTATTTAGTAGTGATGTGAACATTACACGGTAGAAGAATTTATAAGTAGGGAAGTTTGAATTAGTGCCATATATTATAGTAGCTGTCAACAGTACCTATATTACAATTTTTGAAATTTCACTATTTACCTCCTTCTCACGTGATAAACTTTTTAATGCGTCTTTAAAATTAGGTTGAGACTCAAAAGTATTGAAAAATAATATTCGGTTAGCTATTTCATACATATAATTGGTTTTTAGATCAGCCATGTAGATTGCGACCATAATCAACTACATTTATAGGCATGAATAATTTAAACTAGTATGTAAAGGAGCTATAAAAACCAATGTTTTTCTACACTTTTAAAAGTTCCAAGACTAGAAAAATGTATATACAATCTTAACAAAACAATGTTACACATTAACTTTAAAAATTTAAGCATATATAAATATCATGAAATAAAGATAATCCAATATAATATTTCAAGATCAAACGTACAAACTTTATCAGTTTTTTGTGTGTGTTTTCAGCATCTTGCTATCCGCATATTTACAATTAAAACAAGAGAAATACTGTTTTGCGTTGAGATAGAGAGAAAGAGAATTAAAAAAAAAAAACAATAAGTAAAAACTTGCCTTCATGGATGGGAATGTAGACTAAACATCGAGGTCATCTAGTTTGGTTTGCCTTTAACTGGGAGATCGGAGTTTGGCAGGGCGTGATAAGGGTGATTTTTCTTAAAATTGTTTATCTCCCTCTCTTCGCGCAAACATTTGTACGATTCCTCTGAATTCTACCTTCTTCATCCATACACCATTAGTGAGGTTAAGTGCGGATTTTACAGGATTGGCAGTGGAACTAGGAGAAAAATATTTTTTTTTTTTTTTAAACACAGCGTGTTACTAGTCGTTTGGGTTGTAAGCATACAGACTAGTCATGCTGATGATTTTAAGTATGAGGTAAGTTTAATTCGGAGTAAGTGTACCCGCATTTACGTAGAGAGAGGGTGGAGAAAGTTTCAGGGAAAAGCCACCCTTTGTACATAGGACCGAGATTCAAACACCGATATCCTCGTAGCCGTTGGTACAGTATTTTGCTAAAGAGACATCTTAAAAGCATTCGACCGACCAAGTGTTTAAAACAAAAATATATATCGTACTTTGATTCGATCCTAGGTCATCGTTAAAACGTATACTACGAAATTAAGGCGTTTAATCCGCGAGTTTATCTTCTAAGATACTCAGAACAGTCAGATAAGGTGTCAATAAACGGTAAGCCCCATCTTAAAAACTCACCCCCCACCCCCACCCCCCCGCAGCACGTAACAAACGTGAAACCGCGAATCGACTTTCAGGTCGAGACCTGCACTAAGTATTTCGGATGTCGACCTTGTCTGCGGTCCACATCATCAGAGAGCCTTTGAAACGTTCAGCGTCGACTGAAAGCTTAAGTCGTAGCGGAATCACGTAACGTGGAGACGCAACGCATAAGACGTAACGAGGGGAAGGATGGGCCCACACACACGTCCGTATAACATCAAAGCGGATCGATATGTATTTTTGTTTCATGTCTGTGCACGCGTATATGTTTCGCATCGTATCAGCTCATTCACACATTACCTTGTATGAAAACAGGGATTAACTTAAGGCGTAACTATCGTAAAATACCATATTGCAAATGACGAGGGCTCAAAGAGCTCGGGGTTTGAAACCAGGTCGGGTGATCTTTCCTAAATGATCTTCCCCTATACCTCTGCACAAATGCTGTTACACTTCCTCTAAATTCAACCTTACTTATCCCTAACACATCGGCGTAATTATTACATAGACGTATAGCCTAAACGAGTAGTAAGAAGTGGTTATTAAAAAAAACACTTAAATCTGAAATATTTTCTCAAGGCCGGTGCGATAACGACACACAAATTGGAGGAGTGTGATTAGACGAAATTAGAGTTACTGATTCTTATGAATTACAGTTGGATAAGGTTCTTACTATAGCGATTTTACTGTTAGTGCATGCATCACAAGCAATTTGATACTTCAATATTTACGCTGGATTAGTCGATGAGAAATTCATGAACGTTAGAAACCAAATGGGCGGAACTGTTCGACAGTAGGAAAACAAACACGGGAGAATGAAAATACAAATGTCAGTAAAATGGGTGTTGCGACCCTCTCCTACAAAATTACATAATTAGATTAACAAAGATTCTTTATACTTACCTGTGCCAGTTACCTTTCGTTTACCGTCCATTTATGTATTAATGATCTACCAACATGTGTATGGTTGTTGTTTTTTTCACAGAGAGAAAATTTTCAACTTCTAAACTATAAATATTTTTTTAAACACCGCGTCTTCTTACCCGTTCGTTTTATACGCTTATGAATGAATTACGCTAGTGGCCTTGGGTTTAAGGAAGCTTATATTTAGTGGAAGTGTACCCGCATTTGCGTGGAGGAAGGGGAAAACAGCTTTTGTAAACACCTTTAGTGTACCCAACCGAGATTCTAACCTCATCTACCTCGTCATCAGCAGTCTATTTTACTGCAAAAAGATTATTGCGACCACCGAAGCGGGTATATATCAATAAATGACCCAAGCCTAACATTCGATTGGCAATATTTTAGCACCTGCGATACCCCCCCCACCCTATAAGAGCCCGTTTCACCCCACGGTTAGCTCATAGCTTGGATAATACAGCTCGGACCAGAAGTCACATTGTGGGGCAGTTTTCTATATTCTACGGGCTAGCAGTATTTTACTACCACTAAATTACCTGTGTTTTAGAGGTATCCCCCTTATTTTTCCCGAAAACTTAGATTGAAGAAGATTAATAAAATGTAATTTTTCATCAACGTGTGAAGTCGTATAACTTATGTTTAAGATCGATGGGGAAATACATATTATACCGCTTCACAATTATTATTTAACGGGTAGTAAGATATGTTTGAATCAGCGTGTTTAGTCCTTCAGTTAACTTTTTCATCCATCCGAGGAGCTTCTAGTTTAAGATTTTAATTAAATGTTCCAAATTAACAAATATTCCAGTATTCTTACTAGATATTGAAACATTCCCTTTGTTTTCCCGGTTTTTCCATGAGTGAAAACCTGATTTTACTTTGGAAAACAAAGGAATTAATACCAATGAAACCCTTTTAGAATATCTAAAAACAAATTTGAAAATTTATTATATTAAAAAAACTCATCCACCGATTCCAATTTTGCTGTTGCAAAGGGAATCAAGTAGAAAACAGCAATTGGACAAGTTTCAGGTTTTGGCGTAATCTTACACCTGATTTTACGGTTTAATTATCCGTGAAATGGGTTTTTAAAGGTTAAGATTGACGAGGGAATAATTTAGAGAAAGTGAACCCCCCATGCCCGCGAAGGAAACCGTTTAGTGAATAAACACCGTAAATAACGACGGCCGGGTCCACAGCAGCAAACAAGACCAAAACATGAGACTGACACCCAAATCCACGTGTTCAACGTTAAGTATTATTTTAAAAAATGTTTTAATTTATGATCAGGGGTAAGGTATAGGACTTCTGTGTTGGGAGTCCGAGGTTCAATCCTTGGTCCCGGCACAGATTTATCTGATTGCCAAACCCTTCCTTCACCTCTGACAATACATCTTGTGAATGTGGGGAATGGCAGGCCTCCACCGTGGTTCGGATTCCACGTTAAACTGTAGGTCCTTCATTTCATCTCACAATCACCCTAACATTACACATTAGCGTAAGTGCGTATAATCCGAACAGGTAGTAAGGTGCGGTGCTAATAATAATAATAATAATAATAATCTATGATCTAGGAAACGAATAAAGGCCATGACAACATTGGTTAAAAATAGAATCTAGCTTTAAGGCGCCTTGAAATCATATGCTTTGAAGGCTATCTTTTTACGATACAGGGAACTGGTTTAAGAAAGGCTCTCCCCAAGAGCTCCGCGGTTCAGGTTGTATTCTAAGGTCAGTCAGTCAAGTCAGGGCGACTGACCTTTAGGATCAGAGCGTGCTCATATTCAAATAATATGCCTTAGGGCGAGTTTACAGTCTTCGTTAGAAAAATAAAAAATAAACATTTTGACAGCTATCCATATTGTTGTCACTACATGTGACTATCCTTTCGAAATATACGCTAAAAAAAAGAAGAAGCTTATGTGTTAGGAACAAGTAAGGCTTAATTCAAAGTAAGTGTAACTGAAATTACATATAAGTGGATTGAAAAACCATCTAGGCCAAAACACAAAATCTGCAAATCCAGCCAAGATTCGAACCTTAACCTCTCCATCACGTACAATCTAATTTATTGCGATACTCACGCCTTAGAGCGTGCGACCACCGATACGGGTATGATGGGTAGAGGATGAGGGTACCTTATAGGAAGCTTACCAACACTAGCGAGAGAGTTGATAGAAAACAAATCTATGTATGTTCAGCCAGGATTTGAATGCCGACATTCCTGTTGACGGAGACCATGTGTAATACGAGTCTAGCGCCTTGGACTTCTCAAGAACAGATTTGTCTCCCATTTAGTAACTATATTTACATTTATAGAACCACATTACGTGAAATGTCGATTCTCTGAATCCATCCATCCAATCATCTTTAATCGGAATAAATTTCGAATTGAAGCTAGTTTAGTAATCTTATACAAACAAAATAATACGTCAGAACTGAGCAAGTTTATTCGAACAAACAAAATAATAACGATAGAACCGGGCAACCAACATCATCCAAAATAGAGAGAGAGAGAGAGAAAAAAAATACCATCACACTGATGAATGGAAGATAGTGTTTTGTTTTCCTCAAAACATCTCCCGTGATTAATTCTTGTTATTTTTTATCCCCTCCCCCCTCACTCCTCCTTGTCGGGTCGTGCCAACTTTTGCTCCAAGTAATCTGTAACCTCGATGGACCTACCAACAGGTCTGGGCAGCTCGCCAACCTCTCGACCCCCGCGCGCTCCCCCATGACAACACATCCCCACCATAAAACCTCACCACTCCTTCAAAGCAGTCATTCCACTTAGTTTAATTGAACACCTTGACATGCGAGGCAGCGAACCTGGCGTCAAACAAAAGCATAGACCACCAAAAGATGGTAGTCCACTCTATATGCACCGGCCCCCGTGACTTTTCCGGATGGCCCCCTCCCCCCTCCCGACCACCATTTAAATGGTGGTAGTGTTGGAGACGCGAGAAAAAGTCTGTGCTTTTGTAGTTTTTATGGCAAAACATTTGTTTAATTAAAATAAATCAAATACCAGTAGAAACATGGAGTTTAATTTTCTTCACACAGTGTAATCAACAATGGTTGAATATCTGTCATGAGCATAGCTGCATTAGATAAACTTTTTAAATGAAGAGAAAAAGTGGTTATTAAATTCCAGGACACCCTTGACAGATACTCAACATTTGTTGATATCACCATGTGAAAAAATTAAACTATATGTTTCTACTGGATAATTATTTGATTATCATAATTAAACAAATATTTTGCTAAAAAAAACTGCAAAAACAACTTTAACCTACCCTACCCCACCTTCCCTACACTCCCACCTTAAATGAATTACTTCGAAAAAGCCCAAACTTTGACTTCCATCCAGCCACTAGTCCTAAAAGCGTATAAACTACTGACCTAAAAGGTTCCACTCTTGGTTCTCGGGTGAAGATTGAAAATGTATCGATAAGAAATTGGTCTGGGCTGGTTTCACTTAGAAAAATAATATTTTTTGGGCCCTTTCGGATTATACTCATATTTCTTAATAATTACGCCAATAAAGTGGGAATAAGGAAGGTTTAGGTTTAGAGGAAATGTTTCCGGATTCGAATGGAGGATTTGCGTGTGTTAGTTAATCTATTTAGGAAATACCACCCTCAATACACCAGGCCAGATTCAAACTCCAATTTCCTCATCTCCAGCTAACCAGATTAAATTAACTTGACATTTAGACGAGCCCTACCATCGCAGGCGTTAAAATACATCATCAGCCTAGTTACTCATACCTGTGGGCACGTAGACCAGGCCGTCGGTTTCATATCATCTAGTTTTCCGGTGATTTCGAGTTTCTAGGTTCGAATCCTTGCCGAGTGTAATCTCTCCACGAGAATGTGGGTGCATTTACTATGAGCTGTACCCTGATCATTCTTACCCCATAAGTGTTAATATACGTACAGCCCAAGCGGGTAGTAAGGCGCAGTATATATATATATATATACACACACACACATAAATCAACCCACTATCTAGTTGTTGAGCGACAGGAAGGTCGGGTTTTGAATCCCAGTCGGATGTATTGAGGTTAGCTTCTCCTAAATGGTTTCTATTCTTCCAACACGCTGATGCAAGTTGATTTATTCTAAAAGTTGTATCTTTATCGCCCTGACTATTAGTGTAAAAAATTAGTATGAGTAGATCCATAAAAGGCAATAGGACGAGGAATAGAATAGTTACGGATGTTTGTCTTAGAAAGTTAGGAAAAGTTCGAAACTTTGGCTCAGTCGGAAGCGTGTGTGCTTATTGAGCTAAGGGTCCCGGGTTAAATCCTCGGAATGATAAACGATGAATTAACGGCTGGGTGTTGTGTCTGGCTTAGATTTAGGTAGTATATAAATCGTGTGCTGATTTAACCAGTAGATTCAGAAAGTGCAAGTTGAATACATCAAATAATAATACAATAAGGGGTATGCAATTTCGCATTTTTCAACAATACCGGTGGAACAAACAGGTGTTGTTCATAGTGTACTAAATAAAGGCAAGCTCACAGACAGACAGACAGACAGACAGACACATACAGAGTGCAGAGGGCCGTTGACCCTGTAAGGTCAATGTTGCACGCATGCACCGATTAGCGACAGCAGATGGAAAGAGAAGCTTCGACGAGCGAATAGCGGCTGGTGGCGCACATTTCGAACTTACTTTGAAATAATGTGCGTTTGGGACATCCTGTATCATCTGTTGACGGACTAACTATATAAAGACCCTAAGCCACAAATATTCCAACTTTTTTTTTTTTTAGGGGGAGAGGAGAGTTGGTGACATTTACTAATTTTTATAGACGAAATAATGCATTGTGTTTTACTCGGCTATTTTAGTTTTCCAGGTAAATTGTAACGCTGTAATTTATGAATAAAGTTAAAACTAATCCAAAATGTAGTAGGCTACCTTCTAAATCTAGTTTTATCTGATCATTCAGAAAGTTGCTAAAGTGCACTAAACATAAAAGTTGGGTTGCACAGTGAAACAAGACAACACACAAATTATATCAAACTGATCTGGCAAGAGTGACAATTTGATGTAGCTTAAATATTAAAATAATTATTTTCTAAAAATACACCCATCGATGTAAATCCGTCAGCATGTGGACATACAGTAACTGGTGTAAAATAATTCTGTATAATCAATTAAATATCATCCATGCAAACAAAAATTTATAGGCCCCTTAATGTTAATGAGGAGTAATTATAGTGGAAACCTCGTACCTCCAACAAACAATCGTTGGTGTGGTATATATATATATATTTTACAAGAGAGCCCAATAAAATATTTAATCTTAAAATTAGTTTAGAGGATTCTCATGAATTAGAGAAATATTTATTTTTTAAACTTTAATTTTATTCATACAAACAGCGTCTATTCCTATTGCCAATAAAATGTTTAAAAACAACAATTCCCCAGAGAGAACAATTTTTATTTAGGGAAATATATCTATAAAAGGTTTGTATTTGGCATTGCATTATTGCACAGATTTTTTTCCCACAGTTACTCACTACCCTATTGAGCCACGAAAATATATTGATATTAATAATTCTGTAAAAAATTTACTATTCGGGTGAAAATTGTGGGACTTGGACAAGTCATAATGTTGTGTGAAATGGTTTATTTTTAAAATCTAGAACTCATTGAGCAGGGAAAAATAAAAGTTCACCCCTAACTTGCACTAAATTGTCTGAAAATCTCATTTTAGTTCACATGTATAGAAAACCAACGTAATGGCAAAACCTAGATGTGCCTGGATTTGAACCCAAGCCATATATGGTGTTTTTAACGTTCCTTTCTACCGAGAATCCTAATATTAATTACGCTAATTTGATAGTGATGAGAAAAGTATAATTTAGAAGGAATATTCCTGCGTTCGCATGGAAGTATTTAAACAGTTTAGGAAATAGCCCTGACCCTTATTCATTAGAAATCCAAAGTAAATGAGTGTGACATTCAAACCTAGTTCTCACCAGTTCAGGTATGAAATAATATCAAAATATTGTTAAGAGCACGTGATAAAAAAAAGCTAAGCTCTGACAAATTACTCAATCGTATCCACAAAATTATAAAATGTATTTTTTTTTAATTTTTCATAAATTAAGTTTTCTAAAACACAATCTTACACAGGACATGCGAGCTAATTTAATAAGAGATCTAAACTAGTGGGAGAAGGAAGTGTCAACAGAGAATTAAGTTAAGAACCAAGAGAATTGAATTAAAGATACCAGAAAAGAAAACTAGTAAAGGATGGAAATGTCTAAAGGTGCGTTTTCTATCGAGGATTTAGCCCGCACGAGCGTGTTCGAACAGGAGACAATGCGCCAGTGTGGACATGTTTCACCGCACTGAATGAGCGTGTTCGAACAGGAGACAATGCGCCAGTGTGGACATGTTTCACCGCACTGAATGAGCGTGTTCGAACAGGAGACAATGCGCCAGTGTGGACATGTTTCACCGCACTGAATGAGCGTGTTCGAACAGGAGACAATGCGCCAGTGTGGACATGTTTCACCGCACTGAATGAGCATGCGTGAACAGGAGACAACGTGCCAGTATGTACATGTTTCGCCGCACTGAATGAGAATGCGCAAACAGGAGACAACGCGCCAGTATGGACATGTCTCTCCACACCAAATGAGCATGCGCAAACAAGAGACAATGTGCCAGTATGTACGTGTTTCGCCGCACCGAATGAGCATGCGCAAACAGGAGACAATGTGCCAGTATGTACGTGTTTCGCCGCACCGAATGAGCATGCACAAACAGGAGACAACAAGCCAGTGTGGATATGTCTCTCCGAACCTAATGAGCGTGCGCGCATGCTCGCGAGCACTTGGCACGCTATCTGCCAGTTGTCTGTAAAGCGCACGTGATCTAAAGGAAATCGTCTGTGGGTTCAGTATAGACGGCTCGTGTTGATATGAGTACTGTGCGTTACGTCTGACAGACATATATATATATATATATATATATTTATTTATTTATTAAGCACCACATCTTAATACCAGTTTGGGATACCACGCTAATGGTCTTAGGGATTAAGGAGGTTATATTTAGAGGACGTGTACCCACATTTGCGTGGAGGGAAAGTGAAATATAAAAAAAACATTTCGGAATAACCACCCTCAGTATACCCTCCCGATCCTCGATCTCCCCGTCATCGGCAGTCTAGTCTACCGCGAGAGTAGAGCGTTAGATCATGCGGCCACCGGAGCGGGTGACATAAAATATTAACTTTGCGTGGGTCCGTGCAGCTAAACAATGGAATGGAACAATGAGCAGTGCCTCAGGCTACTTACACGAGTACAGAAAGTACCCTATACGTTGTGGACTCCACAACATGGTACATATTACAACAGGAATAAGAAACATAAAGTCTGAGTAGTCAAAGAGAACTACGGTCCTTTCCAAGAACAGATTCTTTGGATTGAGTTTCCTTCTTCCCAGTTTTTTGTCCTACTGTGTTTATTAAACCTTCTAAGGTTTCAGGTGCCATTCTGGTTGATATTTTTAAAATGTTCAGAGTCCAGTATGTTTAACAACAAAGTCTTGCAGCGATTTATATACAAGTGTCTCCACTTCATTTTCTTATTATTATTATCTGCAGCTATCATAACCATATTTGTACTGAACACAAATCACAGCGAACTGTTCGCCGCGAATATGGGAACGAGTTTAGCAGCCACACGCAACACGAGCATATGTGGCCGTCTGCGACAGGAAGTTTCCTTCGCATGAGCGTGGGCGCATGCGTGCTCATTAAACTATTGCGGGCTAAATACTCAAGTGGAGACGCACTTCAACCTCCAATATCTCTTTTTAGCACCGCGTCTTACTAACCGTTCAAGTTATGCGTTTATATACGCTAATAGTATAAGGGAGGTAAGATTTATAGGTGTACTCAAATTTGCGTAGAGGCAGAATGAAAAACCATTAAAAAATACCCTCAGTACAACCGATTAAGATTCGAACTTCGATCGCCCCATCATGGCCACCGAAGTGAGTTATCGAAATGTTAAAACTATACCGTTCTACCGGATCCTCCGTAATCCTATGGTATAAGGCTGGTATTACACTATCACATTTCTGTCAAATTTCTTTGATCAAAGATCTGTGATCAAAGAAAATATGATGTAACTTTGACGACTCTTCAAAGATCTTTGATCACATAAATATTTTACAAATCTTTGATCACATATTTTCGTTATAGAATCATGCTCTAAGGTTTGATCAAAGAAAATGGCGCCTGAAAGATTATCCTGCATGTGCGAATCAGTCATAGCATTTCTTAGGTGTGTAATTTTTCTTTTAATTAATGGAGTGACTTTTGATACCAAATATTTAAAAGTTTCACCGTTCATGCGTGAATTTTTTTGATAAGATTCTGGATCTTCATTTTGAAGTTCCTTTAGCAGGCAACTGTTAATCCCTCTTGGATTTCATCTCCCAACCCAAGGTATGAATCCACAATCATTTAACAGGTTTTCTTTTAGTTCCAAGCAGCAATGAGATTATCACAATAACACTCACAGTCGCTGCACTTGGACCATTGAGGTCAATTATTTTAATAACATATATTGTAGCGACTGAAAAAGAAATGTGATGTAGTGAAATAACACATCTTAGATCAAAGACGGCGTTAAATCTTTTATCATATATTTGATCAAAGAAAAATGTGATAGTGTAATACCGGCCTTAGAGAGACTCGAGATTTGTTAGAATCTCAACAAAAAAAAGTATCAGAATACATTTTTTAAATCCTTGACATCTACAATTTTAAGCAGATGATAAATAAAATTATACAACATCGATGTAGTTGGGAAAATAATAAAAAATAAATTGTGTTAGTATAGCTGATTTACTATACAAAGTGCTCTTTTTGTTTTTTTATAAAGTAATAGACATACCAAATAAAATAGCATTTGTAAGTGACATCAAGCCTTTAGCAACCTTCTTTATTTTTTTTGATAAATTTTAAATATTTTGACTTTAAAATAAAATTTAAATTCTTAAAAGATTCGAGGATTCAAATTTTTGTTCGAGATTCAAAAGAAAATTTATTATTTGGGTTAGAGAACTATAAGATTGGACCCATTTCTACAGTAGCCCCATTGCTTCGTTGGTGCTGAGTGACAGCTCACAGCTTTGAAAAGTTACCAGACCAAATTTTGTATCCCTACGCCGAACCATATGATCTGCAAAATCATGTGTTTAGCAGCTGTCACTTCTGACAGTCAACATTTAGGTATACACCTAAATGTTGACTGTCAGAAGTCAGCTTTGAACTGTCAGTCAGCACCAAATAAGCCACGGGGCTACTGTACTTGCATGCATGTATTAGGAGAAGTAGATGTATAAGACTCCGCGCAAACTATTCTACTTCTAACCCAGGATAAAAGCTCTAACTCTGAGCTGTTTGTGAATGATACATTTTATTTCCTTTAGATAATCCGAACAATCATGTAGGTACTTTAGGGGAAAGGGGAGTATTAAACAAGACATTTAATACATTATAATTGCAAACGAATTAAAAACTATTGACAACCCACACCAGTGGGCACGTGGTTTAGACATAAAGGTAATGTAGTATGGTTTGCTGCTGACCAGAAGGTTGAAGTTTGAATACCAAGCGGCTATACTGAGGAAGGTTTTACGGTTTTACCTAAATAATTCTCAGCTTTCCTTCCACGCAAATGCGGATATATTTAAGCAAAACTTTACCTTACATAATTATTTAAGATACATTAATGTGTTATCTATATAATATACGCCACGTATTAGGGCTACAAGCATACATAAGTTTAATTTATATATATACCCACCTCAGTGGCATAGTTAGCTAACCCGCTAGTTTCGTGTTGAGCTAGACTGCCGAGGACGGGTATAATGAGGTTCGAATCTCGGTCGGGTAAACTGGGGATGGTTTTTCCTAAATCGTTTTCCACTCTCCCTCCACGCAAAGGTGGGTACAGATCCTGTAAATTCAACCACGTTCATCCCTAACTCATTTGCGTTGTTAGTACAAAATCGGATAACCTGGACGGGTGGTAAGACGCAATACTAAAAAATTATTAAATAACGGGTCGAACCCGTTGAAAAGTAATTAGTATCTTAGTCAGCTCCACCAAGAATCGAACAGGCGTTTCTTTAGACTTGTGGTCGTCCACTCTAACCACCGATCCACGGGGATGGGTATTCATCTGGGTAATAGAACAAGCCCCTACGAGAATACCCAATTCGTTTAGATTCCTAATATAATCACGACAAATCCATTTTGACAAGTAATAAGACCTACTGATCCTCAGGCCATTGGAAGAGTTTTTTTTTAAATCGTGAGAAAGGAAAACCTTTTTAATAATACAAAGGTATTGTCTACCTCTCGAAAAAGTGAAACTTTTTGACAGTTGTATCGTGAGTTAAATCCCCCACCCCCCTCCCCAACTGTTTGTGGGAAAGAAAAGGTAGGGTGCTATGATGGGGAAAAGAGGGGGAAAATTCTCCCCCCACTTCCCATTGTTTCAGTAGTGCGTGTGGCTCACCTTACAGTCCGGAAGCTTCCAGAAGGTAAAACAATTCCAGACATCACCCACATCATGCAGAGGTTGGGGAGTTGTTGAACCTACTCTCGCCTTATTTAAGCCGTTGCAACACAGCCTCCAAAGGCAAGGAAGAGAGTGTCTTAAGAGTCCTTCGACTATCCGGGAAACTACAGTAGCCCCATAGCTTCTTTGGTGCTGACTGACAGCTCACAGCTGACGGCTTTGAAAAGTTACCAGACCAAATTATGTATCCCTACGCCAAACCATATAATCTGCAAAAACAAGTGTTTAGCAGCTGCCAGTTCCGACAGTCAAAATTTAGGTATTTAGCTAAATGTGACTGTCAGAAGTCAGCTGTGAGCTGTCAGTCAGCACCAAAGAAGCCAGGGGGCTACTGTAGGTGCTCGAACAATAAAACATATTGTTTTTTTTTACCACCACGTCTTACTACCCATCCGTGTTGGACGCATATTATATCAATCACGCTAATGTGTTAGAGGCAAAGAAGGTTGAATTCAGAGAAAAGTACCCGCATTTGCGTAGAGGGAGAGTGGAAAACCATTTGGAACAAAATACCTTCCAACCGAGATTCGAACGCCGATATCCACGTCATTGAAATTCGAGTATATTAAGAGCGTGTCGCCTTTGAGTTAGACCATGCGGTCACCGAGTTATTAAAGTTAAGTTTTACGTGGTTTTCACTAAACAGCAAAGATATCGGTAGGCTTATCTGTTAGAAAATGTATTCTTTGGAAAAAAAAAAATCTATTTTGTTAAATTGAGTTTAAGCTACGATCAAACGGTGTCAATTGTGTCATTTTATATTTTGAGTATCCTTTGGAAAATACAAACATGCTTCCGGTCATCAATGATAACGTAATTTGCTTAACTATTTTAAAAATAAGTTTAAAAACGTGGGAATTGAGACAAGTGAAAAAATTAGTAATTATATTTAACAAAGAGCAACAACAAAACTTAAAAATAATTATTTAATATAGACAAACTAATTCACTTATTCTTATTTCGCTTTTGTCAACTGATGAATACAGAAAAACACAATTCAATCCATTTTTCTGGTTCGAATGTTATCTCATATCTAGTTCCACGGTTAATCAAGCTTTAGATAAGCTCTTAATTTGCGGGATAAAGGTGGATGCGAGCTAACATAACCGTTTCTTAAGTTTTTATAACTAACATCAAATCTACGCTAGTAAATAAAAGGGTTTCAGTAGATACGTTTAGTTTAATGTCCTCTTAATATTAATTTTAACAGTCTCAAATATTTTCCAAGGTGGGGCATTTGAAAATATATTTTTAAACAAAGGGAAAAAAAAATATGTTCAAATTCGATCAATGTATATAACAAATAATTAAGAATGTTGAAACTACCGTTCGTAGAAAATTAAACTACAAGTATCTAATTAAGCAATATTTTATTCATTTTGATTGGGAAAGGGTTTTTGTTGTAAAAAAAATTGGCAAGAATAAAGACAAAATTGCATCCCCTTCCACCCGACCCTAAAGGTCATTCGACAGTAAAAATTTTACTGCGCAATTTTAACAAGTGCATCATTATTTTAAGTCATAAATAAAGATTCAATGATTTCAAATCATTACAGATCACTAGCAATAAAGGGTAAAACTTGCTATTTCATACATTTTACATGCTATTTTTAAGGAAAATTAATTAATGAATGGGGCTGAAATTTAGTATAACTAGACATTCACATGAGGTGTAAATAGTGAAATATTTTTTATTATTAATAGCAATATCATTAAAATCCTATTTTATTTTTTATTTTATTCTAAGCTATATATAATACATTATATGAGAAAGTTTGTAGGATTGTGTCATACTATTTATTTTTACCTGTTCTCGCTTTGGCGTGAAAACGAAAGACTAAGGAACAAGAAATACACATGGCTTATTCGGGAGTTAATGCTCTTTTATACCACCGAGATCAAAAAGAACAGACCGAGAAAGAAAAAGAGTTCCAAAAGAAGAAAAATAAGAGATAATAAAAAAAATCTTCATGAAGTGTGTGGTGCCCGTGAATTATCGCCACCGAGGAAGCAAACTCGTTATGGTAATTATCGCGGCCACAGAGGAAGAGAAGAATAAGCCAAGTGGTTATTCAGACGTCCTGCCTCCTTGGATATAGGTCCTTTGCGGTGTCTGAGTTTCATTTCCAGCGAGAGACATTTTTAGGAAAATAGAGCAGAGGGCCAGTGGAGATTAGTTGGTAGAAGGGGGTGGGCCGAGGGGGGAAGGGCGTATCGTAACAAGAACATTTCCTTTTCTGTCCCATCGGTAGTCACACAGTCTAGTGTATGAAACCTGTTGAAAAGACTAAATTTTAGACGGTGACAGAGAGTGTGAGGTTCGAATCTTGGCAGGGTCAAGTGGCTGGTTTTGGTCACATGTGACGTTCTTATCACTCTCGCAAACAAAATCGGGTGCATTTCCTCTAAACTAACTCCCTCAACCCTACCCCTCAGATAATCACCTAGAATAAAACCTGTACAATCGGGCTTAAGGACAAAGGCATCTTTCTCGTCTTGTATGGTTTTCTTATATGGTTTCCTGGTATACTTCACCGCAAATGCATGAACATTTCATCTAAATTTTACTACCTCAATCAACCCTACCCTCTTTAGAATAAAAATTCGGATAGCCCAGATATGTTATTAAGACGTGGAGCATGAGTGAATTCTGTTTAAAAATATCACCTTTGGTTCTACATCCCCCTTTTAAGGGTGCTAAATGGGAGATCGCTGGGAAGAGTTGCACACGTTTAGAAATTCCAGATTATTTAGAAAGTGTTTGATATTTTTAAATTTAGTTTTTGACAAAATGTAGGCAAAAGTTCTGATCACGTACAAAGTTTAAATGGTTTAAGAAAATTGTGTGATAGCTTACATAAAATCCTATAAAACAATACTACATTATCATAAAAACTAGAGTCTATAAATATAAAAACAGAACTTTATATGGTAGAGGAAGGCTATTTCTAGCTTTCTAACTTTTTGTTTTAATTTCAGTACACATACAATTAAACTAAAAATTTAAAACCCTAGTTTGTAAGAAAACTAATGATAATTTTCCTTTACATTTTATTGAAAACTATATTTTAAAATATCAAATAATTTCTTAAATAATCCGGGATTTTAAAACGTCTGCAACGCGTCTCACTTCTCTACCTTGTAACACCCTCAAAGCATATGTGGCTATGTTAATTAACCTCCTCAACCTTATCCCGTAGATTAATCCGTAAACTATTCCTTTTATTCAACGTATGAACACATGTTACCTTTACGGGAATTTCTTGATTGATTAAGGTGGGATGAAAGGGAATGTGAGAAAACAGTGTTTTTTTGCCAAAACTTTTTTTTCTCGCCAAAATAAATAAAATATTGCTTCAGTACAAGCATAGAATTTAATATTCTTCACATGGTGACCTCAAAATTTCTCAAATATCTGTCAAGGGTGTTCTAGAATTTAATGACAAATTTTTCTCTCCATTTAAAAAGTTCGTTAGATAATACAACCATCCCCGTGACAGATATTCAGTAACTTTTGATATCACCATGTGAAGAAAATTAAACCGTAAAGGAATAATATTCCATTTGTTTGGGGAAAAAAAAATGTGTTTCCATAAAAACTGAGAGAAAAAAACTGGACTTTTCTCGCTCCACCTTCCATCCCACCTTAATCTCTTCATTTCCCATGCACTTACTCTGTACATATACCCTTTTCCCCCGCATGCTGGCAAATAATCCCGAAAAGAATTGACATTAAAGAACAGACTTTTTGTAGAATCAAGTGACTTTGTTGGAGGCCTCAGAACTTATAGAAGCGTATAAGGGTTGGAGGGGGGG
>CABEEJ010003390.1:0-22167 GCA_901482245.1 Timema douglasi | reverse complement strand
GATACCAACAAATTTTGTGTTGTGACCCCCCTAATAAATTATATAATTCGATTCACAAATCTCCATTCTATGTTCCTATACTATTGCCCTTTAATTTCCTTCGGATTTAGGTATTTAACGATCAACTCAAATATCCCTTATTTTGACTTTTCTAAGGGCAAATTTTTATATTTTAAACTATGTTGACATATCTCTCTTGTGTATAGAGACATAGAATAAAGTTTTGTATTCATTCCAGTGAAGACCAAACCTCGATATTACTAATAGTTTTATCAAAATCGTGATAGAGCTTAACACTTGAGTTACACTGTCTTGGCTCCCCTATGCAAGCCCCTTAACGTTTCTCTATTCCCCACGTAATTATGATTAAACTATTTTATGTATAAAGCTTTTTTCCTCATAATTAATATTAAAAATATGCATTGCCGCTTGAGTTACTGAACAAGTTCCGATTTTAAGAATTTAGGTGTGGACTCTTAACACCATTGCCCTTTCTTTACTAATTAATATTTTCCTTTTGGAATGTAATTGCTTTTAACAAGCCGGAGACTCCATAATTTTTGCTATATTTTAACTGTTAACAATACACTATTATTCAAATAAATATATTAATATACGCATAAAATTATAATTCCACAACCTTACGGCAAAAAAAACCCCACACAATCAACACATAAACAAAATCTTAACGTGATCAATAAAAAATATTCTACACAGAATACTTATAAAATATGTGTTTATTTAGTGAATGTTTTTGAGCTAGTTATTAGGAACACGAGTCTCAGACTACTGTAACTTTACGACTGTGGTGGAGGAAGAAGCCCCTATTACAGGCAACAAAAACAGCCCAACATTGCCAAATTTGATATACATTCGAAGGAAGACTGATCACGGAAAACAAAAGAATGACAACGCTGTTGCTCAGTAGTAAGCATGCAGTTCCCTCAGTAATGAAATCAGGTGTAGCAGGCAGATCTGGCCCACGCGTGGTTTTCCAAAAACTTAGATAATAAGTGCAGTGAACATCGAGCTGTAAAGATACGTAGGCGACTCAAGTTAGACTGATCCACCACAAACAACAACACTACTCTATACCCCTGATTTTGGTTGGCAGAACAGTTGAAAAAATTGAACATATTTCTTTGCCGCCAAAATTGATTGCATTTTACTTTATTATTTATGTTTTTCTATAGATATTGATAATATCTATCAAAAGTGACGGCTGCAACTTGTTTGAATATATTAAAATTGTTTTAGTAACTTTAGTAAATAACTTCTACTGTTCTACTGTTTTTTTATAGCTACACTGATTCATAATATATTTTATGTTAATTTGATCTTGCCACCATCAGTTTTTGAGAAGTTTTTTTTATTATGTGTGAATGTATGCACAAATCCCACCCCGTAAAACACTGTAAAACTGATCTGCTAAGTAGTGAGCTGTAATAAATTAATATTTAAATAGGTTAGGTTTCTTGATAGTTTTTAAAGCACTTTAATACCAACCAACCTACGGTAATTTTGAGAACGTTTCAGCTGTAGCTGCAGTCCAAATGATATCAGGCGTGAGAAAACTCGCAATAAATAATGATAAAAATAACTGTCTCTCACTAACATCCCCACCCCATTTGGGATTATATACGGGGAAGATAGAATTTTCAAACGCCAACAATAGTATTAAAAGCTAAGGACTGGGTCAGTATAAATGCGTCAATATTATTTATCTACTGTAGGCGTTATGCTAAATCGCTAAGACAAACCATTGTTGATTACTTAGTTTAAATCCCGGTCAAGTCCAATTTTCTTAGTCCTATTCCCAGTGGCGTGTGTAAAAAGATGGGGTAGCTTCTGAAGCTTGAAACAAAAATAGTTGTGTATAATATGAGTGACTGGTTTTGATCATAAAGAGAAAGAGAGAAAGAAAAACAATAGGGTTGTCGAAAAAGAGACGGTGGTTGGGATCGTAAACAGGACTCTTGGCAGATGTGCTACCTGCCTTCCTGGTCCTTCTATCAATATAAGTATAGGTAGTTCGAATGGGTAGTAAGACGCAGTGCACAAACAATTATTGTACAGTATATAGAAGTTTTGTAAAATAACGAGATGTTACAATACACTATCCGTATAGCTGGTTTAAGAAGACGTCACTCCTGCACAAGGATATTTTTTCGATCACGGGGATGTTTGGGTTCGAATTCCAGAAGGTGTGCTGAGGATTGTTTCTTCAAAAAGGTATCCAACTTTTCCTCCACGAAAAGTATGGTTAATTTTCCATAAAATCTACCTTTCTCATCCTTACGCCATTTATGATGTATTGATTTAGAACAACTACACTGGGAATAATTAAACACACGACGCCTCTTATTACTATTGAAAGCTTATAAGCACAACAGAAACAAACGCCTATTGTTCACACAAACCGATGATTTACTCAAGCAAGTATGTATGCCTACCAAACATTGTAAAAATACACGCAACCGGGTGAGGAGAGGGGGAGGGGGGCAAACCATCTAGATTTTGTTTTTATATTCACGTTTTTCTGTCAGAATTATGGTACACACTTTAAGGCCATTTTGACCTCCGCTTGTGTTTTGTTCTAAAAAAAATTATTTTTTATTTAAATAGTATAAATGTGAAGAATGAGGTCTAAAAGGAGTCTTACCAAAATTATTCTCAATTATTTCTCAAGAGAGTTGGAAAAAATATATTGATAACACTATTAATAATATGCAGCATCAGTATTGATGCTTAGAATATAAATAAGAAAAAAAAGTTGACCGCAGCTTAGCCTACCACCCGTTCGAGATAAATACTCAAAATTATTTATTTCGCTAATTTGTTAGGGATTATTAAGAAGTTGAATTTCAGAGTATATGCATCCCCATTTGTGTGGAGGGAAACTGGAAAATCATTTTGGGAAAAAACACCCTTATTATTATTATATATATATATATATATACATCCGGGATTTGAACACCATCCTCCACATCACCAACAAACCAGACTATACTAGTTTGACATTTAGACCACGTACCTACCGGCGTGGGGTGAAAAGTTAAATCCAAGGTTGAAAATATGTATTTAACGCACTCCATTATTTTTCTGCTATTTATCATTACGCTTGACCAAAATTCATATGCTCAGTTAGGACAGCCTTATGACCGAAAATTAAACTTAATCAGTTATCATACAGTAACATGTTTTATTAATTTGTTTAGAACATATCTGATGTAAGGTGAAAAATGATTATTTTCAGGGGTTTCAACTCCCCTTTTACCAAAAATATGATACGTAATAACGTATTTTTGGATTCCTCGTCAATGTCTAGGCATCAAATAAGTATTTTAGCGTTAATTTTAAGTTAGCAATCTATTCTATTGGATAAAATGTACGATTAATTTCCTGCGAAATCATATTTTCACAAGTTACATGATGATTTAAGAAAGTTAGAATTAAAATGTATTGCTAGTCTAACCATGTCCTATCTATTTTTTTTAAAAAGAATAATAATATCAATTTTGATAATAGCTATAATGATTGATATGACAATGAAGTCGAGCCCGAATCTTGCTGGTTTCTGCAGGCCTCTTTATTGCTAGATTTAATTAGCACGTGACTTTATTTTAAAATATTTAGAAGACAAATGTATTAATTGTTAGTTCATACGCTTTAGAGCCAGTATAAGCTAATAATGATTAACACTATCTTATCTTAAAAAATAAAAGTATTAGGTTGAGGATTTTTCAAGGAATTTTACGAGTACATACTGAAATTACGAAAAAAATCAAGCAGATGGTCAGGATATAACTCCAGCCTCTTGCATCATAATATAACCTTTCCAGTACTTGTATAAATTATCTAATTAATAATAACTTTCAGGGTTATAGCTGTCAATGCATTAGAATTATGGAGCGACATGTTTTTGGCATGTGTACAGGGTCATTAATGATGTAATCAAGTTTGGATTTACTACCTCTATTATTTTCACTCGTGAGAGAAGTTAATTTATTCGGCTTCGAGTTATAAAGCCGACATGAGTATTTGCTGGGTAATTGCTTGTTTATGATTGGGATAGTAATGAGGTATACGAGCAAGATGAGTTGATTGTCACAGCGAAGCTGACGTTAACTATAGATGAATATGTTTGCGTATCTTTTGGTCCGTTTCCGTGACTTGGTGCAAAGAGAGATCGATTTCAAGTCCTTGAAAAAAGGGGAGCCTGATTTCAATCCTGGATGTTGAGGCATGAATTAATATTATACACAACAAGTTCGATCTATTCATCTACTTTTTTGTAAAGCTAACAACACATCTAATAAAACAAACTTAGTCTGATGCCCAGTTTACGATTTAGGAGACACCGTTAAACGGGTTAAGCAACGCATGAAATGCTGTTAATCGTGGTACAGAATGGGGTTTCTTGAAAGTACATGTGCACGCAGATTCTCCCACATATGTGGACGAAAGACGAAACTGCACGCTGCTCGTACATTCATAGATGCCGGCATACTGTGACGTGTACCGGATAGCATTATGTGGCGTTCAAAGATGTTCAAGAAATGTGATAATTACCCATTGCCTTCCACACTAAACTTCTATGACCAAGCGAGAAAGGACCTACCAATTGTGCCGGTAAATATATTTTCACGTACCTTTCAGGGTTCTTTTACATTCCATTATCAACATGGGAGCCACGGCTTTACTACCCCTCCGAAGGAAATTGTGAAACGGATTTTTATCGCTCAAGAAAATTACGTTGACTTTGGCTGAGTTTTAACCCACGAGCATCGAATCCTGAGGAGAGTACTTTATCCAAAGACCATCGAGGTAGACAGCGTTTTGATATACATTACTATATTACCAGCTTCGCCGGTAGAAATTAATAATACGTAACAGATTTCAAAAATCAGTATTGTACGGGACTATAATATAATAAGTGATATAAAATGCCATGAAACAAAATTACTTACGTGTTTTAAATTATATAATAAGGCAGTCATCAAATG
The DNA here is from genome assembly GCA_901482245.1 of Timema douglasi. Lineage (NCBI taxonomy): Eukaryota > Metazoa > Arthropoda > Insecta > Phasmatodea > Timematidae > Timema > Timema douglasi. The sequence goes on along the minus strand of CABEEJ010003390.1, from coordinate 17,161 downwards.
TTTTGCTGTACAGCGCTATTACCTGTTTATTCTTTCCCCTTCATATTAAACTATTTTATTTTTGTGTTGCACAATAGTTTTGCAATTATTATAGAGTTGAAACAAACCCAAACATTTATTGTCCATCATATTTTTCCTTCATTGTATTTTGAACAGCAAATCATTTTATAATACTTTTAATTGGTACAATGAAATGTAGCTATAGCAAATATTTTAATTGGGGCCAAACAATTGCACAAATACTCAAGCTCTCTTTTTTAAAATGTTTGAATTCCCGTTTGGAGACTATTTGGTAAAACCAGCGTGTATGTCAGACATTGTAACTTTTAATATGGTTTTAATCCAAATTGATGTTGGTGGACACGCCAATAAAGACGTAAATCTCGTCTATTATGATTTACTGGTGAGAAGGTTGTCGGGGTTCAAATTCCAACTGAATGTTTTGAAAGTACCCCACCCCCCAAATTGTTTCCAACACTCTCTTCCTGTGAATGTGGATACATTTCCTCTAAGTGCTACCTTGCTAATTATTTCCCCAATATTGTAAAATGCGTGGTTAACATGGTTGTATAGTAAAACACGGTGAACAGATAGCGTTTTCCTTTTTGCTCTCCAGGTGAAAGTTGGTATATTTTCTTGAAATTCCCCTTCCTCCTCCTTCCAGCGTTAGTGAGACATAGTGATATATATATATATATCACTATGTCTCACTAACTGCTCAGGCTACACTTATACGTACTAATTACGGTCGTGAGCTAAGGATGAGGAAGATTGAATATAGAGGAAATATATCCACATTTGGGCGGAGGAAGAGTGGAAAACCACCTTCAGTACATCTGACTGGGACTCGAACCCTGATCTCCCGACTTTCTGTCATTAGCAGTCTTGTAAACATGCGGGCGACGCCTTAGTCCATGCGGTCACCGAAGCTTTTTTTAATTTATTTAACCACTCCATGCTACGGGTAGTTCGAACGTGCTAAGTTAAGCACTAGAATACATAATTTATCAAGTAAATTGTGTTTCAAAAAGTGAATCTTAGTTTCCAAATTGGTCATCCCTTGCAAAACATTTATTTAGTCGGCTCTGAGACCAAAAAAGATATTATAGAGACAAAGGCTGAAGGAGGCTGAAGGAGAAAGAGAGAACTAGATCGAAACTGTGAGAAAGATAGAGGGTTGGCCCATACAAAGGAAAAGAGAGAGACGGGGCAAGTCTTTGCGGGAGCAACTAGGAGGGGTGTAAAATGTATAAGAGTCACCACTTTGTAGGGTTCACCAGTGGAGGTACAAAAGAGTGGGAAAAACTACATCTGACCGAAACAAAATGACTTTTGTCAGTGAACTTTAAATATACATTTTTTTTAAATCCTCTCTCCCTTCCCCCCTTTCCCTCACCGCCGCCTCTCCATCACCAGCCCCCTCACCGCTATTGTTTGTTTGCTTTGGGACTAAACTAGTTTCAGAGAGACAAATGTTGGCACTTAATCTTGTTGAAGTGAGGTGACACAATGCCCCCACGATTAAACCCCGCTCTATTCGGGAGTTGAGGTAAAAGGCGAAGATAAACTTGTGAATACGAAACACCTTTATTGTTCACCTTCGTTTCTATTTTATTAGGTTATAAAAAAAAAGGTAATTAAAAAAAAAAGTTATTTTCTCATTCATTTCTTAAACTTGATTACTAAGAATTATTTTTATCTACGTTTTAACATCACATTTAGTGCCTAAGACAGCAACCTTAGTGAGTTTCGAATCACTCTTTCTGTTTTCACTACACGTAAATATTAAATTTTGACTCCACTTAGATTAAACCATTGGTTTTTCATAAGTGGTTGGTTAATTGGTTGAAATGGGTTAATTTCTTCAGCATTATTATTCACGAAGCCTAGTTTTAAAATGTGGCAATATATTTTCTATTTGGAATTCTTCCATACCAGTACCGGGATAAGCTATCTCACATGGGGAAATAAGTTGAAAAACCCGCTTTTTTCTAAGGAATCGCTCAAGCATTAGTTTGGAGAAAGCATAGACAATCATATTATAAAACTTAAGAAAAAAATCCAGTACATCTGAACAAGATATAAACTCTCTCTCCAGGATAAAATTTGGTCTTACCGGAAATAGTTACATGGTTAATAAATAGTGTAAAAGGCAATTTCAGTGTGGAAGATTCTATCAAGGAAAGTGGACGTTTTGAGGCTAATGCCACTTATGATGATTAATGAACTTTTGATTTAGGGTCAAAACATCTCTGTGATCTAGTGGTCAGTGTTCCTGGTTATAGATCTAGAGGTCCCGGGTTCGATCTTCAGCGGTTATAGAATTTTTCTGTGAAACAGCAAGTCTAAGACTGAGTCAAACTCTGCCTCGTGAGGACAAATGAGGAGCAACTCTCTGGAATAGAGAACTGAGATCAACGGCTGGAGGGTTCGTTGTGCTGACCACATGACACCCTTTATCCACAAATGTTGGCACTATCATCAAAAAATCACCCACGGCGGCGGCCTCTCGTTCAGTATAGTTCGCGTGCGGGCTCACGCCATAGAGTTTTTTTATTATTAAAAGATAAATTCCACCTCAATGTTGAAATGGCTTTCTGCTTTAATCGAGTTTTGTGCGGTGTTTGATTTCTGAAGTTAAAATATCCACTTAGTCAATATATAATTAACTTAAGTCATATTTGGTTTTTGTATTTAAATCTTTGAATCAAGTGAAAAGGCCTTGTCGGACTTAATGTGTGGTGTCCTATAAATTTATTTTTAATATACACGTTAAAAAAAACAACGCGAGAAAACACGTCATTGTAACATTTATCATCACGAAACACTGTTATAATATGCTTTTTTTGTGTGTGACAGTTTGTATTGTAATTAAAAATACAGTATAAAAACATTAGCCAACCTTTTATTGCTGAGCAATAGTTAAAAATATAATTACATTCATAAAAAATCACACACAGTTGGTAGTATTTAAATATTACGGTTATAGTTAATGTTGCACAAGCCACTGATATTTTAAAATTGACTATACCTTCTGTATTCAAATTAATTTTAGTGTATTCTTTTTCGACTTGCGTTAGGATGTTTATTACCTAATTGTTATGAAAATCTGATTTATTTGAGGGAAAACTTCCTTCTTTATTAAAAAGTTAAAAATCTTTCTCGCTTACTATAATCAATTATATAGCTAGCTCTTCCCTAGGATAGTTTCGGATAGCTTACAAAACAACTTGAGTGCTGTCTTGATTATAAATTTTCTAATTATACTTCAAACTATGTTGTTCCAAGTTGTTTCTTTTATATCAGAGCAACTTTTTAAAAAAAATTCATTTACGGCCACACATCGTGTTGATAATTTATTTCTTGTTCCATTATTTACAGTGGAAGTACTGTCAACAAATGAATAAAGTTTGTTTTAAAATGAGTTGTTTTAGTAAACAATAGCTTTCCCTAGCTTGTTATTTCAAAAGATTACAAATATGTACAGGTAACTCAAGCGTGTCAACTACCTTTTGGCAACGCAGGCCACTCCCCTCTTGAGTAGCTCCGTCAACAAAGGAACCAACTCAATCTTAGTTTCAAATTGACATTCCATAGGACGAAAAAGATAGTTGGAAAGAGAGAGAGAGAGAGTGGAAGAGATAAATATGAAATACACAGATCGTCACACGATATCAACCACAATTGGGTATGAGAGGCAGTGAAGGGGACGGGGAGTTTATTGGAGAACTTCAGACATGTTGTAGCATATTCAAAACGCCAACATTAGTCCTTCATTTTCCATTGCTTCTGTGTTTGGAGTCGACTCGTCGGCTGCAATCGCCACGGCGGTGCGGCTCGATCGAGCAACCGCCATGGTATATTTTAACGTATCCAAGACTGCTTAGGGAGTAATGGTGATTTGGTCCGATTCGTTACGGCTCGGTCTTGCTTCAAAGAGTGGCTTATCCCTCACACGCTGTTGATAATCACGTCTTATTGTGACGTAGAAAGTAGATGTGACACTTCCCCTGTAACTTCAAAATATCTTTTTACTAAGCTTTGAAATTCTGTTAAAACATTTCAACAAAGTGATACCAACACCCAACACAAATCTTACGCGTTAAAAAAAAATACTGTAAGCCCTTTCCAAATACACTAAATCATGGTATTTACCGACATTGGAGCACCCCTTTTCTCTGCCACGAACAATGAGAACACCATTGTTTCAAAGCTAAGGGCACAACATTTTATAAAGAATCACTTTTTAATTGTTTTTATTAATAAAAAGTTAGTAGCAGTATTTTAGTGTATGTAGTTGTTAAAATGCATTATATGCCTGGGATAAACTGGTTTTTAATGTGTTTTGATCCTCAAATTACAGTGTGACTTCTGCTTTATTTGTCAACATGAAAAGGTGAGAGCTATAAAGTTTGTTAATGATGGAAATAAAATACAATTGTTTTCTTTCGGCACCCCTCTCCATCCCCGCCTCCAACTCATTTGGCGTATTTGTTTAATTGCTACACACAAAAAAAGCTTGAATGAAACAGATGTTATATTTAGGACGGTTGAAAAAACAAACAAATTGGAAGCAAACCAACCATTATTTATTTGGTGTTATCTACATTATTTTTTAAAATCAAAACCAACCCATCCACTGAAGATTGGAAAAAAAAAGGAAAATGTTTTATTTAAAATTGTCCTCATATTAGCATTTAGTGTTAAATGTAAAAAAATTTTGCTCCCACAGAAAAGACTACATTCAGCGTTTACGGTTAAAATCCACTTCAGAGAATATCAATAATCCCACAATGTTTTGAACAATGAGATCCATATATAGGTCAACACAATCTTTTGTGTCAAAACGATTACTTTATGTTGTATATAAAACGATTGTCAAAACACGAAAATAAAGCGAAAAGGGAAAATGACTAAATGTCAAAACAACGAGCATGATAACAAAGAAATAATGTAAATATGGAAACGTTCAACCTCGAATATAAAACTAACTTCAAATATATATACAAAGTGCTCGAATTGGGAAATTTTAACAACCGGAATGATAACAACTAACAACCGATAATTCCTTAATCTATTTTACAGCACGAAACTATTACATTGGTAGAACCTATTGCATTGTCTATATACACTTCAATAAGTTGCATTCCTTCACCTCTGACAAGACGTGTATTAATCACAACTTGTGAATGTGGGGAGTGCCAGGCCTACACCGTGGTTCGGATTCCACGTTAAACTGTAGGTCCTCCATTTCCGAAACATGTGAATGATATCTTTCATTTGTGGGGAAAATACTAAACTGAAATTAATTGAGTTACAATGCATGCTAAAACATTTGCCAATAACTTCTCGTGAAGTAAAACGGAGTTTTATCCTACAAAATGTTGCTACAGAAGAGGCAAAATATGGCACCAGAAAATTTGAGAAATCCTTTATTTTACATTGTTATGGTAAATTATGAGAATGTTAAGAATTATTATTATTATTATTACTTAATCCATAAGATTTTTTTTTGTTTCGATGTAAAATGTTTATAACAAACATTGTCCATTAAATTGGCAGAAACAACCATATATTCTACGCTTTTATTTAAAGTCCTTTTTTTACGTGCAAATTTTAAGTTATATAAGTATTATTTCGGACCACACCAGGGCAGTGTTTTTTTAAAACAAATATTGGTAGTTTTACCTGCATGGTAGAATTTCGTATATATTGTCATATTTCAGACATCGCATAGGTCTATATTGGGACTTTAATTTACATGTAAATTCGGACTAATCAAGCTTAGTTATAAAGATTTAGTCACCGACAAACAAACACCATTAGTCATTTTTCATTTCATTTAATGCAATAAATAAGGCAAGAAAATATTGTACTGAACTTGAGTAGATAAATGAAATTTTAGGAGAAACATAATTTATAAAAAGAAATATGTATTTACGAAAAAAAAAATATTTCTGGTTCACTTGTGGCACAGAGTTCAAAACTTCAAATAGATACGGTATTTACACTATGAAAGACAATGTGAAGCTGAAGGTATAATAAATCTTCTACCTACGAACAGAAACAGCAAATGCCCTTTCCAAAAATAATCCCCACAATACAGGCTATAAAAGATGAGGGTAAAAATTAAAATCTGTAAAATATTTGTGTTGAAGTTATTTGTCTTGTTATAAGAATCAACATCTCTGTAGACAAAAAAATTCTTGGAAAACCCAGTGTAATACAAAATACAATACACTATACAGAAGCGTAGTAAATAGCCTCTAGGTCCTTTCAACATCCAATACACTGTACACACACGTAGTCGTTCAGACTGAACTAGAGCTGTATGAATATGTATATGTATATATGGATATACTGTATATATATAAAAAAAACTCAGTAGACCCGACCTAGATCCAAACCCCGATCTGCCCGTCATCAGTCAGACTACGAGAGCGACGTCTTATATCATTCGGCCACCAAAGTGGGTTCTAGGAGAGTTGAAACGGTCACAGTTTCCGGACAAATCCACTGACAGGACACTTAAACCGATGATCTGCTTCTCACGTTTGCTCAAGGCTTATGACAACAACGTTCCAAGTATAATTTTTTGTGTAACAGTTTTTATTTTGTTATTAGATATATTTTACGTGCAAGTTTTCAGCCCAACTGAGAAAATCAGTACACATCTTATGAACCAGTCCTCCAGGATCTATTTATTCGCCATTGAGAAGGGGAGTCCCTAATTATACCAAACATACATTTTTTTTTCAATTGTGTGAATCAAACCCGGGACCTATAACTCAGTCAATATGGCGTGTACTACGAAAGTAAAGCGCAGCGTGTAGGTGCAAGTATGTTTGGGGAAGCAACTAGCAACCCGTATCGCTGGGTGTGAGAGCTAAGGCGTCAGATTCGTTTTATCTTATTTTCTAATAATGGGGAGGTTCGGGTTCGAATTTCAGCGGAATGTGATAAGGTGAGCCCATTCTCCCTCTCCCTCTAAGCAAATGCGGCGATATCTCGTCTACCATTCTACTTTTCTCATCCTTACCTTAGTAGTGTGAATATGTAGATATTCGGGACGGGTAGTAAGACGCGAATCGCAACAATTAGTTTTAGAGCATACAAATAAATAAAACACCCCATTCTCCTGTTCTTTTTAGTGCTTTTTATATGTAGAATTCTGGTATGATGAACCTTTTAGAAAATACAAATATAATATTTGGGGTCAACGTTGATAATATTTTATTATATTATTCGTGTTATTTTATAGGTATTATAAGTACCTATCGACAGGGACAGGTTAAAGTCACATGACTTGACGTATGCATTTCTGAAAATGCCAGATAGTCTTTATTACAAGAATCCTACTATAGGTATAAATTACACGACGACGAAAGCAGCAACAAGATTATGAATCTGGTGACAAGTGGTGAATGAGTTATTTCACTTTGATATCAGATCATGTCATTATTAAAGACACACGGTGTTACTTAAAGTTCGATGGTTTTCCGGCCACGGTTGTTACAAAAGTTCGTTAAACCCGCAGCCAAGTTTTTTTCCCCCTTGAGTTGCAATTTAATTAAAACTTTGGGGGCCCATTTACTCTCAGAGCGAAGTACTTTCAATGTTCTCCCCATTCCTGAAACTTTTCTCTGTCTCTGTCGCCGGGGTTTCGGGAGGAGGAGACGGACAAGAACAAAGTATAGAGAGGGTATAGTGATATATTGCCTCTATTAAAAGAACGAGGAAAAGAGTGACAGGTAATCTTAGTGATAGAGACATATTGTACTACAGGGACGCGATCAGATAGATAGATATAAACCGACCATCAACCTCCTGGCCGAACCACATCGGTGCTCGCGTAGTATAAGGCTCTAGGTTCACGTCGGACGTGAGGTTGAGAATCCCGGCCAGGTGAACTCAGATGACCTCCTACATGTGATCACTGTGTTATCTTCATCCTTTCACCGAGATAATGTAGTCACACTTCCTCTGAATTAATCTTCTCATCCTTACCCCATTAGACTAAGCTGAATTAAGCTGATAAATGACCTTTGTATTTAAAACTTACAATAAAAACAAAATCAACTTTGTTCGTTGTTATAACAACAATAGTTTTGTATCGTAAAAATAACTCTGGGTCTTATAATTATTCGAGTTCTATTTCTCTGTTCTGTATTTTGTTTTATAGTTTAAAATTTTAGCCAAGAGGAAAGGGTTTTGAAAAAAAAAAGTGCGTATCTTGCATTTGTTCTAGCTCATCATTCCTGTACGTTTAATTAAATAACGCATATCTATGGACAAAATTACCATCTGCTTTGTCTCAAATTTGATTTTTAGAAAAATCTATTTAAAAAAACAGGTTCTCGATATTTCCCCTCTTGTATGTTTTCCAAGGCCTGTCCATACATGTTCCTAAACACTGTGGGCTTAAGACACCTGGAAATACCTAATAATGTGGATATTTGTGTGAGTAGGGCTCATATCAGATTTAGATAACATTATTATTGGTACTAGGTATATTAATAGTTGTTATCTAAGCACGAGATTATAGTTTGTAAGTTTCACATGACTGAATCTAAGTTACCCGCCTCGGTGGCGTAGTTATTTAACAAGCTAGTTTCGTATTGAGCTAGACTGCTGAGGATGGGGAGATCGAGGTTCGAATCTCACTCGAGTGAACTGTGGGGGTTATTAAATGTTTTTCCGCTCTCCTTTCACACAAATGCGGGTTCACTTCCTCTACATTCAACCTTCCCAATTCCTAGCCCATTAGTGTAATAGTACTAAAGCGTATAACCCGAACGGGTAGTAAGACGCGGCGCTAAGTATTATTATTGTTATTATTACTAAATCTAAGAACAACAAACCTAGTCTTAACACAAAACTCCTGTGCCCACTAAGCTACCATCTGGACTCGAACCAATGTTATTTGGAACTAGAATCTTCTTTCCTAATCAGTCAACCAAGGAGACTAATTGTAAAGAAAGAGAGACAATAGTTTCAACTTTTGGCCCTTTATTAAAATTTGCCCCGTACCTTTATAAACATTTGACGGATACAACATTACTGAGGCTTATATTAAGTGAGACAAAGAGAGTGAAAGGCTTAGGGAAAAAAAGAATGGTAAAAGACAGCCCAGAAATACGAAAACAATCATAGAAAAAAAGATCGTGGATAAAAAAGAAGAGTATGTACAGGAAATGGAGAATTATGATAAGAAAAAACAAACACGAAACACGTCAATCTAACTAATTAAGTTTATCTGTCAATCAATGACAGCACAAACGCCTGAACTATTATAACTGGTTGCACAGTGTTGTAATGTGGGTTGTATCCTAACACTTCGCAGGCTACTTCTGTAATAGAGTAAACGATCTTCTATAGTTTTGATGTTTATATTATTTACTAACTATATACATCTACATACATACATATAGTCCATCAACAGTAATGGTATGAAGATGATCGTGGCGTAGAGAGGGTAGGGAAAATAATTTAGGGGGGAAAGAAAGCGGGGTAGGTATCGTGAACTTAAAAAGTTAAAAAACTCAACAAAAACAGTTTAAGCTAAACTTTAACTTGTAACAATTTAATCATAGATTTAAGTCCACTGAGCTACAACGCACCCTTATTTTATTTTAAAATGATATACCAATATATATATATATATATATATAGAGAGAGAGAGAGAGAGGGAGAGAGAAAGAGAGAGAGAGGCCAAACCTGGGTAATTTCGCAGTATTAAGGTTAATTGTCTTCAACGTCTACTTGGAGTGATAAATAAATTTTTTTTAAATCAGTAAACTGTTATTAAGATATATACTTATGTCTTTAAAGCCTTTTTTAAATAATATTTCACGGTACAAATGTATCTTAAAGAGCGCAACCATTTATTCTTGTGAGTTTTGAAGCACCAGGGAGGGTAGAAATACCCTAAAAAAATGTTTGGTTACTTGCCCCACTATTACTGAATAAAATAACAATGTTCTTATTGCTTAAAATTTAATAGTAAGTCTTAATATTATGTCATAAACTTACAATTTTGAAACCGCCAATTAAATTCTCCATACGCCCATGCTAACGTTTATAGGCTTATTCGGTTAAAATATATTAATTTTATGGTTTGTTTTTGTTTAATAAGCAATTAATCTCTTCTCAAACAAATGTTAAAACATTGACTTGAAAAAATAAAATAATAATATTTATGACATGAACCTTAAAGTCCATTGAAAGTAATTGTAATTTAGTTTATTACCAAAAACTTGTAAGAAAGGCTAAACCGGCAACAAGAACTTACAAACTGACTTCTTTTGAAAATAATACAAACTATAGCTTAACATAATTGTCGTGTTGTAAGTAAAATAATAATATGGACATTAGTACATACATTCAACAAAATAATGTTAAAAAAAAAGACAAAAGAGATTCACAAACAAGAAAAACACACAATTTTCAAAAATTAATTATTAAAGTTCCAATAACATCCGCTAGAATGTACCAAAACTTACAACAAAAACTTGACGTTGTTTCATATGGTTCTGCGATCTAGCAGAAGTATTTTCTGGGCCCATGCTCTCCGGTTAATTTCTAAATAAAAATGAATACAAAATATTGCGAAATTAGCCGTACTGCGTAATTACCCTGGTTTGTTTGTTATTTTTTGAGCCCATACGCTCCGATTAATTTCTCAATAAAATAAATACAAAATATTGTGAAATTAGCCGTATTGCGTAGTTACCCTGGTTTGTTTGTTATTTTTTGAGCCCATACGCTCCGGTTAATTTCTCAATAAGAAAATACAAAATATTGTGAAATTAGCCGTACTGCGTAGTTACCCTGGTTTGCCCTATTTATAAATCATAATGCACATGGGTGTAGAGAGTTGATTTTTTTTTATAAATTAAGGATTCACTAGAAAGTTGATGTTATAAGTCGATCTTTTTGTTATGTAACTAATTAATGGGAAAGGTGGGAGGGGAGGAATCACATTCTAATATGTTTATTGTGTTAAATTAAATGCAGTCATTGAAAAAAAAGTTTAATATCTCTTCACATTCAGTGATACGTCTTAACTTTATTTGAGTTTGAATTAATTTCGATATACACCTTGTTTAAATTTAAAAATGATACCTCGACACGAGAATCAAACTCAGGACCTTTATATGAGTACGCTAATACGATAACCACTGAGCTAATCAGGAATTGTCTCATACCCAGGGTCATCCTTCACTCATATTTTAAAGGAGAGTCTGTGATGGACGTGCGGGAATCGTCCGCTACATATGAGTGATAACGAGCTATCAGATAACGCAGTCACCTTCGACCCGGTAAGGCTTTGTGCTGCCAAATGTACAATGACAATTGTATGAATGCACAAATCATGATGGATTGAATAGCAAAGCTATTTCATATTATGTTAGAATTATTTGTTAATGATTAGAGCATTGGTGTACTCAGCCAAAGGCCCCGGGTTTGATTTCTGTGTTCAGGTATCATTTTTCAATTTAACGAATGTGTTATTTGGATGCGGCTATGACTGTAACTAGTAAATATAACAGTTTGGATATTTAATCCCTCATAATTTTAATATAGCCAAAATATATTAATATTATACCAGCAGAAGGCCACTACCAAAGTATCCATTCTTTTCAATTTTTCCAAACCAAAACACACCTAAACCGTTTGGTACAACCTTCTACAACCTTGACATACCCCAATTTTCTTATGAAGAGACATATCCGACCGCTAAAAAAAAGTTAATAGATATACTTTCACGTATTCATACGTAAAGTCATGTGATATATATATCTGTAACGTTTGATAGATTTTATCAATACCTTTAAAATAAAACTAATATTATAATCAAATATTTATTTGTATGAAGGCTCTTCTAATGTCCATTGATAAGAAAATAAAGGACTAGTAATACTTTTCAACTCTGTAAGGTTCACTTTCCCTACGAACGGGTAGAAATGGAATATGATGGATGCAATCACGTTGGAGTAACATTATTGTAATACTGTATTTTATTACGGGTATCTTTTTATTTAGTGTTCTATCATTGTTGATTTTAATAATAAGACATAAGTATGGTTGATTAGTTTAAGGTAGGATGGAAGGTGGTGAAAGCCAAAGCCAATGTTTCTACAGTTTTTATAGCAAAACTTTTTTTTTTTGGGCTTAACTAAATAAAATACTGCTCCTGTACAAACATAAACCTTACATTTCTTCACATGGTGAATTCAATTTTTTTTAAATCTCTCTCAAGGGTGACCTGGAATTTAATGACAACCTTTTGTCTTTATTTAAAAAGTTTCTCATCTAATGCCGCTATGCTCGTGACAGATATTCAACAACTGTTGATATCACCATGTGAAGAAAATTAAACTCTGTGTTTGTACTAGAGAAATATTTTATTTATTTTAGCGAAAAAAAAGTTTTGCTATAAACACCACAAAAACACTAACCTTCTCTCTCGCGTCCCCTTCCATCACACCTTAATTCACTGTTGTTATGTGTCCAAACAACGGGGATCCGCAATCAGCATCATACTTACTCACCTCGGTGGCGCTCTCGTGTTGAACCAAACTGCTGAAGACGGGGAGATCAAGATCGAGGTTCGAATCTTGGTCGGGTGAACTGGGGTGTTTTTCCTAAACGGTTTTCTACTCTGCCTCCACACAAATGTGGGTTAACTTCCTCTAAATTCAACCTTCCCAATTCCCAACCTCTTGTAATTAGTACTTAAGCGTATAACCCGAACGGGTAGTAAGACGTGGTGCTAAATAATAATAATAACAGTATCACACTTTCTACTGACTATGGAGTTGTGCTCACTAAAAAGTGTTTGGATCATGATTGATCCTAGATTGTGTCCGGTGCGGACAGGGGTGGAGATTTATGATTTACCCAACTTCTACACCTAAAACTTCGGAGGTTTGGGGGTCATTCCTCCCCCAACCACCGGAGGCACGACATTTATTGATATATATATCTTTATAAGCTATTTTGAAGGTTTTTTGAATAGTAATTGTGGACTTGGGCTAAACATTTTTTAAACTAGTCACTAACATTAAAAATATAAAAAGTAATCTTAGCCTTGACCACAAACAAATAAGAAACAGACTCTCAACCTTACGGGGGTTTCACTGCGTTCCTTTCGCCAGCTTGAGTCCTTTAACACTTGGCTTCGCTAGTGTCACTGCTGAGTGATGATAAGACTAACCGTAGCGATCCTAGTGTTGAAGGACTCAAGCTGCCAAAAGGAGCGCAACCATTTTAACCTGGAGATTGAGTGTCTGGATATATTATTTATCTGTAGCCTTGGATCAGAGAAAATTGTTTTAAACATCCTCTAAGAAACCATGTAATAAACTACAACTTTTCAAAAATAAATAATTCATTAACATTCAAGCAGCATCAAGATTATTGGTCCAAACAAGCGGTTGAAACCTTGTTTTTAGACTTGCATTAAAAGTAAAAAGACAACTGTACTCTACTGATACATTACTGTTCAGCAATTCAATGTCCCCATTTAATCTAAAAGTAATTACGGATAAATTTAACATTTACTATAACTTAAGCAATAATGTATAAGTAATGCAACTTTTTCCTCAACCCCTTAAGTGCAGGGGTACTTTTACGCTTGACCCCTGCACAAGCAGGCCTGCAGGGGTCTGTTCTCCACCATTGGGTGTGGAATGTATAAAGTACCGATTGATATTAGCTGATTTTGATGAAAATATGTATTCTTATGACGGACAAACGCCCGGACAGCTCGGCGACTACCACGTACCAAGCTATTGACGAAGGCTACGCGTGTCAAATATATATATATATGTAGCTTCTAGAACATTCCCCGAGTAATGGGATGCAGCCGTCTTTGTGTCCCACCCTTGCTTGATTTCTGAGAAGATTTCGCCTGGGTGGCTGATAGAGAGAGAGAGAGAGTGAAGGATGCTACACCACGATGACATTTACTGTTAAAGATAGTGTTAAATAATGGTGAATTTAATATATAATCACGATAGAGGTAAGATATTATATCTATAAATTAATCAAAAAGGATTTATAAAATATAATTTATACAACTTTTTTTGTAAGATTTCAAGTTTTTCAAAGTTGAGCAAGTGGGTGTTCTTACAGTAATATTAGTTGTATATTTGTAATAAGCCTACATAAGCTTTCAACTTAGTTTCTGACAGTTCTTTTGTTTAAGCTCGTCTTCCACTTATGATCCCTCAAGTATGATCTTCTTGTTGATAGTAAGATTATTTCTCTTCTTTTCTCAACTCCACTAATTATTTACACTCTAAGAAACGTCCCCTTTGTTCTCCAATACCACATTGGAAGCACCAACAAACCGTATGTTAAGAAAATATGTTTGTAAAGCTAGTTTTACAGTAAGAATATTTTAAAGCTTGAATATTAAAATAATAATTAACTATCATTTGGCTAGTTCCTAGTAGAATATAAAAATAAATATTAAAAGTACAATCCATAAATATCTAAAGTTTTTATGATGTAATTGTGCCGTTCATACCTTTTTTAGGGTCCTTAAAATTTCCAAGGGACTCGGGGGAGGGGGTTAAAACCGATCCAACCCCCAACTTTCTACGACCATGTATATACTGTATGTCAATGTGGTCCAACTGACAGGCCGCGGTCCGCACTCACTGAAAATGTAGCCCTGATAGTATCCTGGAGGAGAGTTAAAGGGAGCCCCTTTGTCGAGATGTGAAAATAATTCAAGTAAATTCTTTTATTTAAAATTGTCATGACTGCATTTTATTAGGCATCTATATGATTAATAAGAATATGTATAAATGTATATCCAGAATGTTAAGTTGTTTTGTGAAAGTGTGTGCGCGTGCATATTTCTTAATGCATTTTTTGGGAATTAATCCTAAATTTTGTCTTTTTAGTAAAATTTGAAAGATTACACCAACAAAAATTACAATTTTTGTGTAAGTAATGAAATTAATTGGTTCAATTGGTTATTAAGTGGTCAACCTAGGTGGTTTTAGGGTACACTGCTCGTTGCAGGAGCCGATGTTCGTGGGTTCAAATCCAGCCGAGGTTGACGCATTGTTCTTGAACGATAATTAATATCCGTAGCATATCATCCTTCGGAGGGGAAGTAAAGCCGTTGGTCCTATGTCAATTGTGGCTTGTATAAGAACCCGGGAAGTTATGTGAACATACCTTTTATAGCAGGGTTGGTAGGCACTTTCGCTCTCGCTCATAGAAAATGCTCGTGTGCTGATATAATCAGTCAGTTGGTTCAGAAAGTGCACAGTAAATACCTCACAAAATTTAATAAGGGTTGAGTTTAGGCCTTTATTAAGTTGACGGGATTATCAAATATATCTTAGGTCCACGGTGCAAAGTGATGATGTGATTTAGCCCTTCGGATGAAAAACGTTGGTGTAGGTCATACAACAGGGGTCAGCAACCATTTTGGTCCCCAATCTACTTTTACATTTATCAAAGGTCCAGCGATCAACCTTCGTTTCTCCACTAAATATTTTTTTCAATCTTGTATTTTCTTTCTTAAATTCAATACATCCTACAATACTTACGTCCCTGCTTTTATAGAAAATAAATAAAATCCACACTTCGTTTACCCTAAAAGGTAACAGTATTTCCTTGACGGATTACACTATGGCCCTGTCTTATAAGCTGTATCATAGTGGAATAATTTAAGGCGAGCTTGCCTTTTAGTGACGATGTAGTTTACGCGATCGACTGAAAATTTCTGCGAGATCGACCGGTATATCGCGATCGACCTTTTGCCAACCCCTGTCATAAATAAACCCGGCGACACCAACACCACATTATTAGTAGACGCAGGAGTAGCCTACAAACTTTCCCGTATGATTCGAACGAATGTGCGTCTGTAGACTACGAAGGGTCTACACTTTGTAGAAACATAGTGTGCAGAAGAGGTTTCGCTTGAACAGTTTTCATCAACATCAGTTTTTATACAGCGCTATGATTAAAAAAAAACACGTTTCATTAAAACCTCGTGCCATTAATTAATCGTAGACATAGCCCATACCCATGACCAAGAGGTTATGAGGCCAACTCATGTTCAAAGGGACTGTTTTTTTACTCTCTCGGATAGTACATAAAATAAGGTTTTATTATAATTTGGGGTATTTAACGTGCACTTTTTGAACCAAACGATGATATCAGCACACAATTTATAAACTAACTTGACTATAGAGAACGTCTATATCGGGGGACACGCGGACAAAGGCTGTCTAGTTAGATATGTCAGTTTCGGGGCCGGTTGGAATTTCGGTTAGGTTTCTGAGCTGCATTTTCCTCAATGGTTACCCACTCTTTCTCTTAGCAAATGAGGGTGTATTTACTCTAAATTCTTCCTTTCTCGTATCTACCCCTTAGTGTCAACATTCGGAAAACCTGGATGGATAGTAAGACGTGTTGCACAAAATAATAATCTACATTAGAACTTACATGGTCCCCAGGGAAAGGGGAAGTCTTTAATTTAATTAATTTTAAATGTTTCACCAGTGCCTTAAATCGAACCAGAGACCCATACCACTGTATATAGACGTACTGCCTACACACTAAACTAAGGTTTCTACCATGATTTAATATTGATTTTGTTCACTGTTTCGTAATCTAATCTAGATATTTTCATACTAAGCTTTAGGATTATGTGATTAGCTACTCTAGATTGAGTCATTTATAATAATATAAGTATAAAGTCAAGGTTACATTCCTAAATATAATAAATAACATTATACACACAGACACACACACGCACACAAGCACGCACGCACACATATTGACACCACATTTTACTCCCCGTTCGGGTTATGCATTAATCACGCTAATGAGCTAGGGACAAGAAAGGTAGAGTTTAGAGGAAATTTTCCCAAATTTGCGGGGAGAGAGAATGGAAAACCATTTAAGAAAAATCACCCTCAGTACACCCGAAAGCGATTCAAGCCTCAATCTCCCTGTGTTCGGTAGTACAGTCTATTGTGAGGGTGACATCTGGCTAGGTTCTCTTTAAATCTTAAGGGCCACATTAAAATTTTAAAATACAGAAGTAAGACAGAACGTCATGTTTCAGGGCGCAAAGGGGTAATCGGTGGTGGGGGGTGATAGCTTGTAGACGCGGGGAGGTGCGCGG
>CABEEJ010003389.1:41495-83704 GCA_901482245.1 Timema douglasi | reverse complement strand
AAAACCTGCCTAGATCTACCTAAAACGAAAGACATTTTCTTATTATTTTGAATCTGCCTGGTGACGCGCTCTTGCCGCTATAATTCCTAACCGGCCACATGGATCTTAGAGTGGAGGAAGGAGACCCACCAATAGCAGGTAAGGCGAGGGAGGGGAAACCAACGTCTGACTGGATAAAGTTGTTTCGAAGCGGCTAGCAGGTTTGGTCGTTCCCCGTAATGTTTAATATCACATGGGATTTTTCGGTTTATTTTTTCTTCCAGATGACACTGGTGCACAACAAGCATTGGTCATTTATTCCTTAAAATATAATCATACGAATACGAACAGATTTTTTCAATTTGCCAACAATGTACTATTTGTGAGTAATACTCTTTTATGTACACATATATTAAAAAATATCTTAGACTTCTGGTTTTGATATCAGACTCGTCATAATCTGTATTTGATAACCGAACTGAATATTAGAACCATGGCACTGGGTGGTGTTTTAAGAATCGGTCTTCTCGGAGTGATTTGGACAAATATCAATATTTCCTTACCTTTCCAACTCTATTCATTCTTCACTCATATTTTAAGGCAGAGTCTGTGACAGACAAGCAGAAATCGTTGGCTACAAATGCGTACTTGTATAATAATAAACTCCTTTTGATCTTTGGTGGGCTCCACCCCCAGTGAGTTTTCTTTGAAGGTGGATGTAAATTAATTTTATTCCAATGCAATATTTGAATAGGTCCTACCGTTTAGCCCCAAGAGACCTTTAAAGAGGGGCTCGCACCTATTTCAATGTTGATCTGCCATTTTGAATTGTTTGGGGGATACAAATGAGTTTTTTATGAAGTTTTCCCATCGGTTACGGGCTATTAGCTAGAAGTTGGCCAAATTTCAAGTTTTAGCTCATCTGGAAGTGGGTAAATATTAATGTCAGTGAGTGAGTCCACCTTGTGGCTTTATATTAGTATAATATAATTGTATATTGGCAAAACAAAGCCCTCCAAAGTCTAAGATGGCTGAGTTATCTTATAGCTCGTGATCTTAATTGATCCCTCATGTGTAGCTGAGGGTTTCCACACGTCCATCCCAGACTCTGTCTTAAAATATGAGTGAATAATGATCCTGGGCATGATAAAAATCCTTGTTGGCTCCGTGGTTAGAGGATTGGCGTAATAAGTCAAACGTCCCTGGTTAGGGTCCTGTGTACAGGTGTCATTTTAAAATTTTACAGAATATGATATTTAGATGTAGATATAACCGTAAATGACAAATAAAATAACTTTCCTATTGAATTCATCACAAAAATATCTTGATAATTCATGTGATAGCGGAAATGTATTAATAGGTAATAGCCTATACAGGGGGTATCTTAGAAATACAACCCCAAGTAGTGGATCTGTTTTAAAAATATTTATAAGATCTGGAAATATTGTATTACGGTGATTTTTAAGTGTGAAATATATTAAAAATTATTTTTATTTCTTTTTGAACACGTAAAAAAGATCTTTACATAAGTTTGATTTTTTTTTTCAGTCAGATGGAAAGTGTATGCTGTATAAATGAAAAATAATTTATTTTTTTGAGTGTGAGAAATATATACAAATAATTGTACATATATATATTATTATATTAAGAAATTGAATTTTAAAGTTAAATACAATGTACTTTTCTTCTAAAATATAAAATACTAAAACATTTCTCTAATAATGCGTCAAGAGACTAATTCGTATTAAGATAATTTACTGTGTTTTAATTGTACACAAAATGTTCATCTTAATATATATATGTATAAATATATAATTATATATATATAATTTCCAATATGTTTAGTCTGTATATTTACAGACTACAGCCAACTCAATCTTTCGGTGAGATGTATTTCAAGTTCTACTAAATTTTAAGGTCAACCTCCCCTCACCTTAAAAATAGAGAGATCTTTATAATTCAATTTGAAATTTCTTTGTAGCTCCTAAACGCAAAACTATTCAAAAAACATTAAAATATGGCTATAGATGATATTTTAAATAATTAATCAAACCAAACAATCCAAATAAAGAATAGAGATTGGAATTATTTTTATTTGCCATCAACGTTTAAGTGTTAATTTTTTTTGGCACCGCGTCTTACTTACCTATTCATGTTACATGCCTGTATACTATTACACTGATGGGTAAGGACTAGGAAGGCGAAATTGAAAGGAAATTCTTCCGTATTTGCGTGGTGGTAGAGTAGAGAACCATTTTGGTAAAACTCACCCTCAATGCACCCAACCAGGATCGAACCCCAGTCTCCCCATTTTCAGCAGTCTAGTACAACATAATATTATCGCCATCGAGGCGAGCTTAAATTTTATTGTTAGTAGAGAATTATAATACCCTAATTTATAGAATCAAGATTAGTAAAGTGTGTTACATTAAAATTGAAGGAAAAAGGAAATAAACTAATATGTATGACAACCGTCCAAATAACTCAAGGTTGGACCATCAGGTCTAGATCTAACAAGTCCGTTACGCTAGCGCTGAGCTAAATAGACACGGTGCCAAAATATATGTTAATATTGTTTCTTAGCACCTTGTCATACTTACCTGTTTAGGTTGTACGTCTATGTACTAATTACGCCAATGAGCTAAGGACGAGAAAGGCTGAATTTGGAGGTAGTGTTTCCGCATTCACATGAAGAGTGAGTGGTAAGCTATTTTGTAAAACCACCCTTAGTACACCCGACCATCAATAATTACATGGTGGTAATTTATTTTAAAAGTTATGTTATTAATTAGTAGGTGTTGTGATCATGATTATTATGAAATATTTTAATACTCGTGGGTTAAGTTCACCGATTCAAATGCGTTTTGAGTCTTTACGAATGCTGATGATATTTTGGCTACCCGAACAGGACTGTATTAATAGCTATGTTTTTTTAAAAAAAATACTAACGAAATAAACAAAATCAAATTGAATAGAAATACAAAGGTGTGAATAAAATTAGACGTCCCTTGACCAACACATGCTCAATGAGCTCTTTATCTTTTCCTCAGGTGTGTTCGATAATGAATCGGTCCCAATCTATAATTAAATCTACTTCAAGTAGATGATACGGTAGTAATTATTATAAGATATCTTTTGTGAATGTTTTTGCCAAATTCCATTATTGTTTTAATCATTTAGTTACATTGTTGATTGCAAATATTAAGCTCGTCGATCGATTTGGTGGGTGGTAAGTTAATTTATTCTCAAATATTCCTCGAGTGGAGTGTAGGGGAGGCGAGTTAAGGGTGGTGTTTTAGCAGTCCTTACATCAAAACATGTTTCGGTCAAAATATATCAAATATGTCTCTATATAAACATAACAATTAATTTTCTTCACATGTTAATATCAAAAATTCTCGAATATCCGTCGAGCATTTCCTGGAATTAAATGACTTTTTCTCTTTATTTAAAAAAAAGTTTCTCATCTAATGTTGCTATGCTCGTGACAGATATTCAACAACTGTTGATATCACCATGTGAAGAATGCTACACTCTATTTATGTACTAAAGCAATGTTATTTTTATTTTTATCAAAAAAATGTTTTGTCATAACAACTTCAAAAACAGTTACCCTTTCTAACGTTATCAAACTCCCACCTTAGGTAATCAAATCGGGTATTTTAATAACGAAATGAAAATAATAATTTACAATATTTGCATACAAATCTAGTGGTTGAGCTGTTTAGAAGTTTGACTAAAATTATTGAAGACCTTGATTTAATAAAAGAAGTGGCTGCTAATGAAATATACAGCCTATATGTAAGAGGACATCTTTGTCCACATATGTTACATTTACCGGAAACATACACGGATATGTATTTGGTTAAGTTAGTTTGTAAAACGAATGGCAAGATAAACATTTGTTGGATTAATGAAATTTCTGAATGGTTTTATTATTAGTAATGCTATCACTTGTTACATTGAAGACATATTGATATTTGTGCATTTTGTTCAAATTAGTCTCATATATAAACCCAATTTGAATATAACATTTTTCAACATTTCAGTCATGTTATTGCTAAGATAAATAAACCTGTCCCAAAGGCTATGTTAAATCAGGTTTAATTCACTTGTGAATATAACATGATAATGTACATTACATCTAAAATTATTATTTATAATATTTCATTTAAAATGGTTTGGTAATGAAATTTTTCTGATATATTTAACAACATTTTATTAATTCATGGGTGTCTTGAAGTATATAAAAAATGTATCGATTAATAAAATATTGTATTCTTAATGACGTTAGAAAATATAATATTAGCAGTTACATAATTGAGGATGCACTTTACGGGTAAAAAAGATATGGATAAATGAATCTGCTATGCTCGAGAATAAGTATTTTGTATCCATTAATTAAAAAATTAATAAAGAATTAATTTCGTGTGTTTCTTTGTGATTGTATTAAAATGTTATAAATTTTATAGAAATTGAAAAAAAAAAGTTTTTACCGGTATATATGAAAAAAGGTTTACTTTCATTTTTTGACTCCAAATATAGAATCATTTGTAAATGAAAAATAAAGTGAAAGAAAAAAGTTTTAAAATCTAGCCCTTTAATCTCCCTCCCTTCCGAGGAGTCATTCCTAAATATATTTACCGTAAAAATGTCTGCAAGAAGCAGGATTTGGCACGTTATGAAACAAGGATACTTTCTAATATCAGCTTTACTAAATAACTACCTACTTAACTACTTACTCTTTTTTATTAAAAACTAAAAGGTTCATTGCTGCACTTACAAAAATGCTCCACCTATCCATATATTAAGCCAGGTACATCCAGTCCACCTCATTACACATCATCCCTATATTGAGCCACATATCCATTCTACCTCATTACACACCATACCTATATAGAGCCACATATCCATTCTACCTCATTACACTACCTCATCACATTATTACCCCAAGAACGGAATAAATCTTGAATTGTTAAGTGGTAAAGCATTGGAGAGATAAAACAAAGTTCCTGGGTTCAATTCCCTTGACCCGGTGTCATTTTTCAATTTACAAAATATTATATTTGGTGCGGCTGTATTCCTAACCTAGAGACAATATCCATCTTCTAAGATTCACTATTCATGTACTGTCAACATGTGATGCATTGTACAGTTGTAAGAATAATAACTGCTCCTGCTGCAGGGGAAAAGTGGCAACATGGCGGATAAGGCAGTGTTAGAGAAATTGCAACCTCTAAGAGGCGTATGGCCACAGCATATGGCAGCTATCTTAGGTGCGTTTAACAATTTGATAAAACTATTGAATTTAAATAAATGCACACAATGTTATTGAGTACGTATATGGCCAATGTGCTTTGAGATCATTATATTTCATGTTCCATACCCAACATGTGCTATTTTACAGCCACGCTATTGGCTTTGAGTTGTGGAATGGTTATGGGATGGTCCACCACGGCTGTACCTTACCTCCAAGAGCCACACCTCTTGAACGACGGAACCAACGCTACCACCATCCCCATCACTGACGAGGAAGGGTCCTGGCTGGGTTCCCTGTCCGCTGCGGGTGCTCTACTGGGTGCTATGCCAGCGGGATACCTCTCTGACATGTTCGGCCGGAAGAGGATGTTGTTAACGTTATCTGTTCCTCTCATCACGAGCTGGGTCATGCTCATACTGGCCGGACAAAGTGTGAGTATAACTCCTTTAGCGCAGGGAGAACGTAACTGCAAGTTGTTAATATTCGTCAGTTTATAACATGATGTTAAGAAAGATCTACTATTGAACTCTAGGAAATGACAGTTTTGTCTTATACAGTAGGGGTGGGGCTTTATTTGTGTAAGTGTGAGGGGTGGAGGAAGATCAAGTAATAAAGTAACAAAAAATATTTTTTAGAATTATTCGTCCTACTTACCCAGTTAATGTTAGAAAATCGGATAACCCTAGAGGGTGTTTAGAAAGTACTCAACCAAATTTTGCCCCTTGGTAATTAGATGACTCTAGATGCTATTGGAAGTATTCTCCCATAATTTTTTTTAAATAATGGATACCATTAGAATCTATTTAAAGTGGTATTTCCCCATAACACTTTAGAATCCTAGCTTGGATTAAAATATATATTATTTTGACATAAATCTATTTGGAGTGGCCCATATTTATTTATATTTTTTAACAATGTTATGTTGCTATAAGGAAACCATTTAGATAGATAATCTTCTGGAAACTTTTTGAAAGTTAAATGCCTTTAGAAATTATTTGAAATGGTTCTTCCTTGACAAATTTTGGAAAAGTAAATGTTTCTACAGGTTATTTTATGTTTCATATAAAAACTTTGGAAAATTTCAGGAGTAAGGGGGGCTCAAACCCTATAAGCCCACCTACCTGCACTCGTGAGTATAAAGCCACACTACTACATTTGCTAAGCCACATCTTATAATTGCTGGTATGAATCATCACAAGACTCGTAATCTAAATTACAAGCACAAAACCAGTTGGTTGTTACGTAACACTTTTAGTGACTTTATGTAAACTAGGAACACACATTTGATTATATTCTTTTTAATTTATAAATCAACAACACTCACTAAAGTCATTTTAAGGTGTGAATAACTCATAAGAAACCACAAAAGAGAAAATTTTCAATGATAATATCCCAATAAGATTTAACCACCTTGTATCATAAGCAATGATCACCTGATATTAAATCTTGTTGCTGCAACTTTTAGATACAGTACACTAGAGTGGTTCAATGTAAGAGGAGTCCATTCCATCATGCTATTAAGGCGATTATTCTTACCTGAATTGGTCTGGCTGCACAGATAATGTGCCACTTCCCGGAGGGCCCAAGTTTAAATCACTACCATTTGATCTGAGTCTAGTTACTTCCTGTGGTGCTCTTCCAATAGCCTTCAAGTACAATTAGTATTGATTTAATTTTGAAAAGCTTATATTCTTTAATTTAGACATTTTTCCAAAACATTAACCTTTTTGTTTTTGTAAATTTATGAACTTGGATATTTTATTAGAACTTCTTTTTACTAAATATTAGGATAGTTATCATCTTGCTTATGTGTTAGGGATAAAAAAATGTTGAATCTACATTTAAGTGGAGAGAGCGTGTAAAACCACTTAGAAAAATAATAATCAGTATATCTGACTGGGACACGAACACCGAGCTCCCTGTCATAGGCAATCCAGTCAATTTCAAGAGTGACGCTTTAGACCATTCGAATATCGAAGCGGGACTATGGTTATTCAATGGTTCTTTAGGTTTTCACCAATTGGTCATATTATATAAACAATTACTAACAACTTGATTAAATATTATAAAATTATTCTTGAAGCTATCATTGTGGGACTTCCTCAGCAATTGGAACACTGGATTATTAATTCATCCATAATCCCCAATCTTTTGTTATCACCTTCACCTGAGCACTGATCAAATAAACATGTTTTCTTTTCTTCAACAGATTCCTCTCCTGTACCTGGCTAGAGTTATATCCGGGATAGGAGTCGGAGGTGCGACAACCATCACCCCAGTTTACAACGAGGAGATATCCGAATTGAGGACCCGAGGTAAAATCGGAATCTACAATGAGATCATGATGTGTATTGGAACCCTCTTCGCATTTTACGTGGGTGCGTACGCCTCCTACCTTTGCTTCCACATAGTCTCTTGTTCCGTCCCCGTCTTCTTCTTTTGCGCCTTCGTTTGGATGCCCGAGTCTCCGATATACCTCCTTATGAAAGAAAGGACTGAAGATGCTGAAAAATCCCTTCGATGGCTGAGAGAAGCCGGGAACAAACCCGATCAAAGAATCACAGAAGAGTTGGAGAGGATGAAACTGTTTGTAGAACATTCCTTGAATGATTCCGGTGCGCAACACAAGGTACCGCTGCTGATGACTATCAGATCGGTTCTTCCCAACTTATCCTATTCGTCGCCTTTGGCAAAAGCGTCGGTCATAGTCCCCGGATTACAGATCCTTCAACAGCTGAGTGGTGTAAATGCTGTCATGTACTACACGGTAGATCTTTTCAAGGATGCAGGGAGCTCCTTATCTCCGTACGACAGCTCCATTATCGTCGGGGCAATTCAAGTCTTCTCTGCCTGTGTATCTTCCAGGATCGTCGATTTGACAGGAAGGAGGCCTTTGCTGTTTCTCTCAGAGGGGTCTGCAACCCTTTTCCCCGCCCTCTTGGGGTTGTATTTCTACTGGAAAGAATCGGGCGATGTGAGTGGTTTCACCTGGATACCGTTGGTTATCGTGAATCTGTACATACTCACTTTTGAGGTAGGTTTTGGTCCACTACCCTCGTTGCTGATGGCGGAACTGTCTCCGGTGGAGTCTAAAGGTTTCATAACTGGTCTGGGCATATGCTCCAATTGGTTTTTGGTCTTTATAATAACTAAAACATACACGAATATGGTAGCTGGGATTGGACTTCCAATGACCTATGGACTTTATGCTATCTTTTCTGGTCTTGGTATGGTTTTTATCTATTTTCTTGTACCGGAAACTAAGGGGAAAACAAGAGAAGAAATACAACATGAATTGAAGTTTGGTAAAAGTAAACATGACAATAAAATAATGAACGAGGTATCAGCCACTATAACTATTATAGCTTAATATATAACATAATCATTTTTTAAACTGTTGTTTCATTTAAAAATTACATACTTCTAATTTGGATATCATATCGGAGATAACTGAATAACTAGTATTGGGAAACAGCGTTGTCATTCTCTCATTTTTTGTCGTCAATCTTCCCTCAAATATAAGACAAGTTTCGCAACGTTGGTTAGTCGAGGTTGCCAGTAGCTCCTTCTTAACACAGCACACCACCTTAAGACATAATGAGAGCGAGATTTGGCAACAGCTAAATGAAATAAAGCAAATATAAAGTTTTTTCTTCAGAAGACCTGCATTTCCCTCAGCAATGTTATTAGGTAAAGTAATTAACAAAACAAATGTGTATGTTTGCAGCTACTTTGGAGGATATATATTTACTCAAGCAATCAGGTTATTTTAAAATCAACAAAGTATTATAAAATATTAATAGATTAATCTACATTCAATATTGTTCTCCAAGCACTATACCCTTCGTCTACCCTGTAAGTTAGCAAGCTTACCTTGCTATAACTCATAAGATAGGGTCATAGTGTAATCCATCAAGGTAAGACTGATACCTTTCGGGTTAGACGGAGTACAGAATATTTATTTTAAATTACTACAATCCACTTTTAACATAAAATTACTGTAAAATAATTATTTTATTTATTTATTAAATCATTAAGATCATAAATGTATTTTTCTCTAATTAATATTAAAGTCGAATATAAGTATTATAATTATTAACAGATTTTTATAAAACTTAATTATTTAGTGTATTAATAGCTCATACCCTGAATCCATATTAAATGTAATTTCTAATTTAAAATAAAATGAAAACAATAATGTTTTTGTACTTCTCCACTTAATACTTCCCCCCTCCCCCTTTTTTGATGCTTCCACCATAATATTGCTTACATTAAACGTGTATGCTACTAATATAATTTGTAGTGTTTAGGAACATGGATACTTCCGGAGGTGTATTAAATACTAGTTTTTTAAAATTATCTAGCTACTTTAAATAGTCAATGAATGAAATTTATTTTTTATAAAGACCTAACTAATATATAATTATATAAAGTTCAAAAATTGACTGGTGATTCACCAGTGGGTTAAGACCCAGAGTCTAGGAACCACTGTTTTACTTCATTCATTAGTGCTAGGAATAATACTTTTTCCAAGTCCACAGTGCATCAAAATATTATTTTATTCACTGACTGGATACCAAACCAAAACCCTCTAGACACACAGTAGTATTTCCTAAGATAATAAACGGCTGCTTGTATAATACCTTAAGAGTCCTATATAAGCTCATAAAATGACGTATTTTGGAAATATAATTCTAGGGTTATATCTAGTCGTAAATATGAGATATAAATTTAATGTATTTTATTAGATAGATAAAAGGACTATTCAAAGATTCTATGTATTAAAAAAATGTATTTTACTAATTATTCTTTCCTTAAAAAAATGGTTAAATCTGGTGTTTACAGTATATTTTATTTAAAAAAGTATAACTTGATACACGAATATAGATACATAAAAACATATATTACGAAATTCTGAACAAGGTGATGTATTAATATTCTATATGCACAGCTGAAAACCTGCCTAGATCTACCTAAAACGAAAGACATTTTCTTATTATTTTGAATCTGCCTGGTGACGCGCTCTTGCCGCTATAATTCTAGAGCAGGTAAGGCGAGAGAGGGGAAACCAACGTCTGACAGGATAAAGTTGTTTCGAAGCGACTGGCAGGTTTTGTCTTTTCCCGTAGTTTTTAATCTTACGTGTGATTTTTCGAGCTGTTTTTTTTTCTTCTAGATGACACTGGTGCACAACAAGCACTGGTCATTTATTCCTTAAAATATAATCATACGAATACGAACAGATTTTTGCGATTAGCTAACAATTTATTATTTGTGACTAATGATCTTTTTTGTACACACAGATTCAAAAAAAGACTTAGACTTTTGGTTTGAATACCAGCGCCGTCAGAATCTGTATTTGATAGCCAGACGAACGGAATATTATAACCATGGCACTGGGTGGTGATTCAAGAATTGGTATTCTCGGAGTGCTCCGGACAAATATAAATATTTCCTCACCTTTCCAACTCAAATTATTTTAGCACTGCATGAGGATGTTGGAGTATATGAGATAGTAGACGAAGCAAGACTGAGATGATATGAACATGTAATGAGGATGGAGAAGGAGAGAATTGAGACGAAGTTATAGAGAAAAACCACACGCAAGTTCAGGATAGAGATTGGAGGAGCCAATAACAGAATGTGAGCATGAGTGAGGGGAAGAGTGGAGGCTATTAAAGAAGAAAATATTGTAAAATAACAAAGTAATATAGAGGCATTTTATCAAATGGATCTGGCTACAGCCTGTAAATAATTTATGATGATGATGATGATAACATCCAATGTAAAACTAATAACTTGGATTGTGTATGGTAACAAAATATATAATTACGTAATTAAATCAATTTAAGTGTACTTAGCTTTAGCTCGTAACAATCACACAATGTCAAAGTTGATGTAGTTGGAAAATTGCTTCTGCGTTCATTAAAATGACAGATTATTATTTTCAAATCACATTTTAAACATAGATCATAGTGAATAAGTAACTATCCCCAGACGTTACTCCAATCAACATTTATCACAAAGCTTACTCCTATCTTCATGTGGCAATATTGTTTTAAGCGATAAATTAATGACAAATTTAGGATATGTGCTATATTTAATATCCTGAACATATGTAAGAGAACACGTTTCACAATCATAAAGAACAACTGGTAAAATTATTGTTTTGTATATTCGGAGTTTTACAGTTCTTGAAAGCAGATGAGATGTCAACAACTTATTGACTGAACAATAGCATGCATGCATTTCCCGACTGTATTCTTTTCCTAATTTTAGATTCGACATAATTATACTGGTTAATTTTTTCTAAATACTTAAAATCAAAAACCCTTTCAAATAATATGGTGTTCGTAGTCATTTCTAAGTTATCGTCCTCAATCAAAATATTATTGTCAGGGAGTGAGTCAGCCATGTGGCTTTGTAGTAGTATAATATAATTGTATATTGGCAGTATAAAGCCCCCCTCAAATTCGAAGATGGCTGCGTTATCTTGTAGCTCATGATCATAATTATTGATCATTCATGTATATCTGAAGATTCACACACGTCCATCACAGACGCTGCCTTAAAATATGAGTGAATAATGAGCTTGGGTGCGGGATAATTCCTGGTTGGCTTTGTGGTTAGAGGTTTGGCGTACTAAGCCAAAGTCCCTGGTTCGTGTCTTATGTACAGGTGTCATTTTTAAATTTACAGAATATGACATCTAGATGCAGCTACAACTGTAAATGACAAATAAAATAGTTTTCCTATTAAATACATCACAAAAATATCTTGATAATTCATGTGATAGCGGAAATTTATTAATATATAATAGCTTATACAAGGAGTATCTTAGAAATACAACCCCAAATAGTGGATCTGTTTTAAAAACATATATAAGATCTGGAAATATTGTATTACGTGATTTTTAAGTGTGAAATATATTAAAAATATTTTTATTTTATATTTTGAACACTTAAAAAAGATCTTAACATAAGTTTTTTTTTCAGTCAGATGGAAAGTGAATGGTGTATGAATGAGAAATAATATATTTTTTTGAGTTTGAGAAAAATACACAAATATTTGTACATATATATATATTATCATATTAAAAATTGAATGTTAATTTTAAATAGAATGTACTTTTCTTCTAAAATATAAAATATTAAAACATTTCTATCGTAAAATGTCAAGAGAGTAATTCGTATTAAAATAATTTAGTGTGTTTAAATTGTACACACAAATTTCGTCTGAAAAAAAATTATATATATATATATATATTCAGACGAGAATTTTATATATAAGATATAATTTCCAATATGTTTATTCTGTTCATTTACAGAATCCAGACAACACAATTTTTCGGTGAGATGTATCTCAAGTTCTACTAAATTTTAAGGTCAACCGCCCCTCACCTTTAAAAAAAAAGAGATATATATATATATATACACATATATATATATACACATATATATACATATATACACATATATACATATATATATATATATACACATATATATATACATATATATATACATATATATATATATATACACATATATATATATACATATATAGCTTCACAATTCAATTTGAAATTTATTTGTAGCTCTTAAAAGAAAAATCGTTCAAAAAACATCAAAATATTGCTATAGATGATATTTTAAATAATTAATTAAAATAAACAATCTAAATAAAGAATAAATCTTGGAATAATTTTTATTTGCATCAACGTTTTAGTGGGTTTTTTTTTGGGCACCGCGTCTTGCTTACCTATTCAGATTGTACGCCTGTTTACTAATTACACTACTGGGTAAGGACAAGGAAGGCTAAATTTAGTGGATGTTCTCCCGTATTTGCATGGCAGGAGGGTGAAAAACCATTTAAGGGAAAACCCACCCTCAATGCATCAAACCGGGATCGAGGCCCAGTCTCCCCATCTTCGGCAGTCTAGTACAACATAAGATTAGCACGTTATACCACGCGGCCATCGAGGCGAGCTTAAATTTTATTGTTAGTAGAGAAGTAGGTGACCTGGCGGTCTAGGGGTAAGGTGTCAGACTTCTATGCTGGCGGCCGGGGTTCAATCCTTGGTCCCGGCATAGAATTATCTGATTACCAAACCCTTCCTTCACCTCTGACAAGACATCTTGTGAATGTGGGGAAAGCCAGGCCTCCACCGTGGTTCGGATTCTACGTTAAACTGTAGGTCCTTCATTTCATCTCACAATCCCCCTACCATTACACATTAGCGTAAGTGCGTATAGCCCGAACGGGTAGTAAGACGTGGTGCTAATAATAATAATAATAATAGTAGATAATTATAATACCCTAATTTAAAGAATCAAGATTAGTAAAGTGAGTTATATTAAAATTGAAGGAAAAAGGAAATAAACTAATATTTATGACAACCCTCCAAATAACTCAAGGTTGGACCATCAGGTCTAGATCTAACAAGTCCGTTACGCTAGCGCTGAGCTAAATAGACACGGTGCCAAAATATATATATAAATATTTTTTCTTAGCATTTGTCATACTTACCTGTTTAGGTTGTACGTCTATGTACTAATTACGTCAATGAGCTAAGGACGAGGAAGGCTGAATTTGGAGGAGGTGTTCCCGCATTCACATAAAGAGAGAATAGTAAACTATTTTGTTATTAATTATCAGGTGTTGTGATCATGATTATTATTAAATATTTAAATACCGGTGGGAAAATTACACCGATTCAAATGTGTTTTGAGTTTTTACGAATGATGATGATATTTTGGCTACCCGTACAGGACTGTATTAATATCTATTTGTTTTTAAAAATACAAACGAAATAAACAAAATCAAATTGAATAGAAATACAAAGGTGTAAATAAAATTAGACGTCCCTTGACCAACACATGCTCAATGATCTATTTATCTTTTCCTCAGGTGTATTCGATAATGGATCGGTCCCAATCTGTGATTAAATCTACTTCAAGTAGATGATACGGTAGTAATTATCATTAGATATCTTTTGTGAATGTATTTTCCAAATTTTATTAATGTTTCAATCATTTAGTTAAATTTCACATCTGTTGATTACAAATATTAAGCTCTTCGATCAATTTGGTGGGTGGTAAGTTAATTTATTCTAAACTATTCCTCGAGTAGGGTGTAGGGGAGGCGAGTTGAGGGTGGTGTTAACAGTCTTTGCATCAAAACATGTTTCGGTCAAAATAGATTAAATATGCTTTTGTCTGGCCTCTGGCTAATCATACGGGTGGTGGGGTACTTCAATGAATATAGTGAATGAAGAGATATAATAATAATTATTATTTTGTCTTTATTTGTGCGAAACTAAGGCCAGTACCTTTTCTTATATCTAATACGTATGTACTAAAAACTAACTATAATATTTGTACAAAATTATTGCCCACATATGTGATTGAACATTTGTGAACATATTGAATTAAAGTGGATTGCAGACAGCAGAGATGAGATTACCCAGAGCCATCGAGAATGTAACACGATAATACAGGATAGAGAATGAAATAATTGGTGATGGTTTAAAGGTTAGAAAATACACCGGTGAGAAAAAGGCTACTGTAGTTAGGTCATGTGATGATAAAGGAGGACAGAATGCCTAAGAGGGCCTTACAGAACAAAGAAAAGGGTAAAAGACATATTGGAAGACCACGGACCAGATGGATGGACAAAATTCAGAAGGACATGGAGGCTAAAGGAGTGGACTGGAGACATGTGGCTGAGAGAGAAGTTTGGAAAGATCGACAGGAATGAAAGAGAATATGTCAGACAATCTGCAGAGGCGAAAACGTATAGTGATGATGATGATGATGATGTTTAGAATAAAATAAGTAAGGAGAGTAGAACTAAATAAATTAGGGATAGAGAAAAAAAACACATTAAGGCATACAATCATGCACCCTAACCACAGGAAAATTGGGGTGGGATGCAAGTAAACATAGAAAGAAATTGAGCATATAAGATTTATTTAGTATTGACAGTAAACACATTATAAGCACGACAATAATAGATTATAGTATTCTGGTAGCATTATACACAGGCGGCATAACTGTCTAGCTACTTTCTTATCACACAGACAATGACCGACTCTAAAAAAAATGCAGAACCACTTTACTAATAAAGAACATTCTGGCTGATCATGCCCAAGGCNAATGCTACACTCTATTTATGTACTAAAGCAATGTTATTTTTATTTTTATCAAAAAAATGTTTTGTCATAACAACTTCAAAAACAGTTACCCTTTCTAACGTTATCAAACTCCCACCTTAGGTAATCAAATCGGGTATTTTAATAACGAAATGAAAATAATAATTTACAATATTTGCATACAAATCTAGTGGTTGAGCTGTTTAGAAGTTTGACTAAAATTATTGAAGACCTTGATTTAATAAAAGAAGTGGCTGCTAATGAAATATACAGCCTATATGTAAGAGGACATCTTTGTCCACATATGTTACATTTACCGGAAACATACACGGATATGTATTTGGTTAAGTTAGTTTGTAAAACGAATGGCAAGATAAACATTTGTTGGATTAATGAAATTTCTGAATGGTTTTATTATTAGTAATGCTATCACTTGTTACATTGAAGACATATTGATATTTGTGCATTTTGTTCAAATTAGTCTCATATATAAACCCAATTTGAATATAACATTTTTCAACATTTCAGTCATGTTATTGCTAAGATAAATAAACCTGTCCCAAAGGCTATGTTAAATCAGGTTTAATTCACTTGTGAATATAACATGATAATGTACATTACATCTAAAATTATTATTTATAATATTTCATTTAAAATGGTTTGGTAATGAAATTTTTCTGATATATTTAACAACATTTTATTAATTCATGGGTGTCTTGAAGTATATAAAAAATGTATCGATTAATAAAATATTGTATTCTTAATGACGTTAGAAAATATAATATTAGCAGTTACATAATTGAGGATGCACTTTACGGGTAAAAAAGATATGGATAAATGAATCTGCTATGCTCGAGAATAAGTATTTTGTATCCATTAATTAAAAAATTAATAAAGAATTAATTTCGTGTGTTTCTTTGTGATTGTATTAAAATGTTATAAATTTTATAGAAATTGAAAAAAAAAAGTTTTTACCGGTATATATGAAAAAAGGTTTACTTTCATTTTTTGACTCCAAATATAGAATCATTTGTAAATGAAAAATAAAGTGAAAGAAAAAAGTTTTAAAATCTAGCCCTTTAATCTCCCTCCCTTCCGAGGAGTCATTCCTAAATATATTTACCGTAAAAATGTCTGCAAGAAGCAGGATTTGGCACGTTATGAAACAAGGATACTTTCTAATATCAGCTTTACTAAATAACTACCTACTTAACTACTTACTCTTTTTTATTAAAAACTAAAAGGTTCATTGCTGCACTTACAAAAATGCTCCACCTATCCATATATTAAGCCAGGTACATCCAGTCCACCTCATTACACATCATCCCTATATTGAGCCACATATCCATTCTACCTCATTACACACCATACCTATATAGAGCCACATATCCATTCTACCTCATTACACTACCTCATCACATTATTACCCCAAGAACGGAATAAATCTTGAATTGTTAAGTGGTAAAGCATTGGAGAGATAAAACAAAGTTCCTGGGTTCAATTCCCTTGACCCGGTGTCATTTTTCAATTTACAAAATATTTTATTTGGTGCGGCTGTATTCCTAACCTAGAGACAATATCCATCTTCTAAGATTCACTATTCATGTACTGTCAACATGTGATGCATTGTACAGCTGCAAGAAGAATAACTGCTCCTGCTGCAGGGGAAAAGAGGCAACATGGCAGATAAGGCAGTGGGAGAGAAATGGCAACCTCTAAAAGGCGTATGGCCACAGCATATGGCAGCTATCTTAGGTGTGTTTAACAATTTGATAAAACTATTGAATTTAAATAAATGCACACAATGTTATTGAGTACGTAAATGGCCAATGTGCTTTGAGATAATTATATTTCATGTTCCGTACCCACTATGTTCTATATTCCAGCCACACAATGTGCTATGATATCATCATATTTCATGTTCTATACTTGATATGTTCCATGTTACAGCCACACTATTGGCTCTGAGTTGTGGAATAGTGGTAGGATGGTCCACCCCAGCTGTACCATACCTACAAGAGCCACACCCCTTGAACGACGGAACCAACGCTACCACCATCCCCATCACTGACGAGGAAGGGTCCTGGCTGGGCTCCCTGACTGCTGCGGGTGCTCTACTGGGTGCTATACCAGCGGGATACCTCTCTGACATGTTCGGCCGGAAGAGGATGTTGTTAACGTTATCTGTTCCTCTCATCACGAGCTGGGTCATGCTCATACTGGCCGGACAAAGTGTGAGTATAACTCCTTTAGTGCAGGGAGAACGTAATTGCAAGGTGTTAAAATTCGTAAGTTTATAACATGATGTTAAGAACGATTTACTATTGAACTTTAGGAAATGACAGTTTTGTCTTGTACATTAGGGGTGGGGCTTTATATGAGTAAGTGTGGGGGGTGGAGGAAGATCAAGTAACAAAGTAACAACAAAGCTTTTTAAGGATTATTCATCCTAGTTACCCCCGTTAATGTTAGAAAATCGGATGATTCTAGGAGCTATTTCAAGTGGTTTTAATTTGAAGAATTTTGTAAAATTATATTCTTTTTTGGAAATTTGATTATCATATAGGGTATTTTGAATAGTCCACCTTCAGCAAGTTTTTGAAAATTTAATTCCTCTAAAAAAATTAATTAGAGTTCACTCTAATTTTTGTTTTAAATATTAGATTCCCTAAAATATATTTTAAGAGGTCCTCCACATAAACTTTTAGAAATTTGTATACCTCTAGAGGGCGTTTAGAAAGTTCTTCGCCATTTTTTCCCCTAATAATTAGAGGACTATAGAAGTTATTTGAAGTACTCCCTCAATTTTTTTAAACAATAATGGATGCCATTATAATCTATTGAAAGTGGTGCACCTGATTTTTCTAGGCTTTTTTTGTGTTGTTCGTCGTTTGTGGTTTCACAAACATCAACCTTAGTAGTCCCTGGGGTACACATACACACGTATACAGAAATATAAAGAAAAAAGAGGAAAATAGAAGTAATGCAGTTTAATGAAAAACATGATACATGATCAATATTTAGCACGTAATCTCAATAAGAACTGGTTATACCAACTAAATATGATATGAGGTAGCATTGCTTAAGTCTAGGCCAACAAGGGGCGTGAGGCGCCAGAAGGACTAACTCAGACAATTGAGTTACGTTACTGGTCCCTCTATCACAAGGCATGTTGGCCGAGCACGCTTAGTTATTACTTACATAGGGCAAGTTCAAGTCCAGTTACATATGAGCGCCCTGAATACAGAGCAAAACCCCTTACAAGAGGATCGACCAACTTACATGGGTATATCTAAATCTACGGGCCATGCCCGGTCGGGAACACGTCCCACAATTTGATCACCCAACGGGCGATCAATATCACAACATACATACAAGTAATTAATGACTGCTCCAGCCGTGCCAGAGGGGCAGAAGCGGCTCATGAGCTGTATACTCCATAAGGGGAGTATTACTGCGTAATAACAAAGATTAACCACGGGCCAATCTTGAGAAGCATGAACGGCCCACAGGTTACTCACCCAACACAAGTGCGTGGGATTGACAAAAGTACCTAACTAGGTGTGGATCCCAGGCCTCCATATAACTTGAACCATCTCTTTCCCTAGCAAGCTACCCTTGAGTTACATCAGTGTCTCAATATCGACACGGTTTATTACCTAATCCTAAAATGAAAGTTATACTATTCATCCTTCCATGAAATAGGCTAATCCTAATCTTTGACATCTAACTGGAAGTTCTACTCTATACATCCCTAACATTTAACTGTAAGTTTACTTGATACATCCTTAACTTCTAACTGAAAGTTTACTTGATACATCCTTAACTTCTAACTGGAAGTTTACTTGATACATCCTTAACTTCTAACTGGAAGTTTACTTGATACATCCTTAACTTCTAACTGGAAGTTTAACTTAATACATCCTGCCGTTCAATAGGCTAATCCAGTGACTTGTTCCTGTCCAGTGGATCCATTTCCCTGAACTGTAAGCCTACGTTGATATGATAGATTAGTCGACGTGATGAGAGTGCGTAGTATGCCAACGGCGCTGATGGTGTCCTGCCGTGTTCTATATTTCTTCCAAGCGGCCCGGAGAATATATAGTATGAGAACTCCACGTGATGGGGTGGTCAGTACGAAGAGGAGGGGGGAAACGTCCCTCTGATTCTAGAACAATGACTTGCGTCGGCCAACACCATTCACGGAGCTTTCAGTTGACTGTAACTCGTTGTCCAGCGCGGAGTTTTCCCTGTGGTCACGCTCGGCTAATTCTCTCGGCGTTGTTCTTTTCAGTGGGGCATCAGGCTCGACGGAAGAGTCGGTGAAGTAGGTATGTAAATAAACAAACAAATGTTACAGGCGTAGCATTTAACACTAATATCTTATTTGTTAACTCTTGAAGACTTGCTTGTACCACCAAAATATTCGTATTTTACACTTGAACGGGGCTAAGATAATCCCGTTACAGTGGTCTTTCCCAATCACACTTTTGAATCATAGCTGGATTAAAAATATATATATTATTTGCACATTAAAGCTATTTTGAGTGGTCCATATTTATTTATATTTATTTAATAATTTTATATTTCTATAAGGAAACCATTTATAGAGATAATTTTAGGGAAAATTTTTGAAAGTTAAATGCCTTTAGAAACCATTTGGAATGGTTCTTTCTTGACAAATTGTAATGATGTTGGTTTGGATCACGGTAAATTATGTAAAAATTCATGTATGACGGCAATTTTTCTTTAAAGTAACATATGTAGAATATACTTTGATGATTCAACTTTGAAGAAACACGTGCATTTAAGAAATAATGGGAAAAGGATTTCACCATTAAATTATATTTTTAATACAAATTTTCTGTTAAAGGAACAACTACGCAGTATCTGGCAAAGACGCCAATTCCCTATACCAATAAGAAGCTAGCTTTCACAACACCTGTCGCAAGGACTCTTTCTATTAGTTAGTTTTTACACGGTTGACGAAGGGAGTAAGATACAAGGGGTATGTCATATATAAGCCATTGTGCGTGTGTTTAAGGTCAGCCAAAGACAGAGCCAATCAGCCACACGGACTTCCCGCAGAAGCACAAGTCGCACAAACAACGTCACACAAGTTTCCCTAACACACACGCTAACACAAGTAACACAGTCAGGGACTCACTGGCTCTCGCAGTCACGGTCTAAGACAGAATACAATAATTTACATTAATATCACAAGTGTGCATTGGTATAAAGCATTTAATTGGAGTATGTATAAGTAATTAACATATGCCATTTGAATAAACCATGTGTGAATAAACAGCCATCAATAGTTCCCTTTCTTACATTTATTAATTATACCAATTTAAATAGTGCTCGACCACAGAGCAATAACAGCTGGTTAAAGGGTATCCATTCCGTACAGTGATGATAGGCGCTCGACCACGGAGCTATAGACAACATAAATATCGTCACTGCATTATTATATCAGGGAATTAATCCGTATTGTTTCAATCGACGCCCAACGAGGGGTGATTAATTCAATAGTGTTACAATCGACGCCCAACGTGGGGCGATTAATCAATGGTGTTACAAATTTTGGAAAAGTAAATATTTCTATAGAATATTTGAAGTTTTATTTTAAAATCTTCAGAAAATTTCAAGAGAAAGGGGGGCTAAAACACCATAAGCCACCTGCCTGAACTCATAAGTATAAGGAAACACTAACCACATAGCCTACCATAGCCCAAGCGCCCAAATACAACAGTCTTTTTGATAAGCCATAGTTCTTGGATGGTTATTCCATGACAAATTTTGGGAAAGCAAATGTTTCTATAGGTTATTTCATGTTTCATATAAAAACTTTGGAAAATTTCAGGAGTAAGGGGGTCTCAAACCCCATAAGCCCACCTACCTGCACTCGTGAGTATAAGGCCACACTAACCACATAGTGTACCATAACCCAAGCGCCAAATTACACTACTACATTTGATAAGCCCCATCTTATAATTGCTGGTATGAAACATCACAAGACTCGTAATCTAAATTACAAGCACAAAACCAGTTGGTTGTTTCGTAACACATTTTATTTACTTACTGTAACCTAGGAACACAGAGTGGATCATATTCTTTGTAATTTATAACTCAACAAACCTCACTAAAGGCATTTTAAGGTGTGAATAAGTCATAAGAAACCACAAAAGAGAGAATTTTCATAAATAATATCCCAATATTTTTTATACGCCTTGTATCATAAGCAATGATCACCTGACATTTAATCTTTTTTCTGCAACTTTTAGATACAGTACACTAGAGTGGTTCAATGTAAGAGGAGTCCACCCCATCACGATATTAAGAAGATTATTCTTACATGAATTGGTCTGGCTGCACAGATAATGTGCCACTTCCCGGAGGGCCCAAGATTAAATCACTACCATTTGATCTGAGTCTAGTTACTTCCTGTGGTGCTCTTCCAATAGCCTTCAAGTACAAATAGTATTGATTTAATTTTGAACAACTTATATTCTTTAATTTAGACATTTTTCCAATACATTAACCTTTTTGTTTTTGTAAATTTATGAACTTTGATATTTTAGTAGAACTTCTTTTTCCTAAATGTTAGGATTTTTCTCACTTGTATCTACTAATTGCTTATGTGTTAGGGATAAAAAAAAGTTGAATATAGAGGAATCGTTGCTACATTTAAGTGGAGAGAGCGTGTAAAACCACTTAGAAAAATAACAATCAGTATATCTGACTGGGACACGAACATCGAACTCCCTGTCATAAGCAATCCAGTCTATTTCAATAGTGACGCTTTAGACCATTCGAATATCGAAGCGGGTCCATGGTTATTCAATTGTCCTTTAGGTTTTCATCAATTGGTCATGTTATATAAACAATTACTAACAACTTAATTAAGTATTATAAAATAATTCTTGAAGCTATCATTATGGGACTTCCTCAGCAATTGGAACACTGGATTAATAATCCATCCATAAGCCCCAATCTTTTGTTATCACCTTCACCTTAACACCGATAAAATAAACATGTTTTCTTTTCTTCAACAGATTCCTCTCCTGTACCTGGCCAGAGTTATATCCGGGATAGGAGTCGGAGGTGCGACAACCATCACCCCAGTTTACAACGAGGAAATATCCGAATTGAGGACCCGAGGTAAAATCGGAATCTACAATGAAATCATGTTCTGTATTGGATCCCTCTTTTCATTTTACGTGGGTGCGTACGCCTCCTACCTTTGCTTCCACATCGTATCCTGCTCCGTCCCCGTCTTCTTCTTTTGCGCCTTCGTTTGGATGCCCGAGTCTCCGATATACCTCCCAATGAAAGAAAGGACTGAAGATGCTGAAAAATCCCTTCGATGGTTAAGAGAAGCCGGGAACAAACCCGATAAAAGAATCACAGAAGAATTGGAGATGATGAAACTGTTTGTAGAACATTCCTTGAATGATTCCGGTGCCCAACAGAAAGTACCGCTTCTGAAGACTATCAGATCGGCTCTACCCAACTTATCTTATTCGTCGCCTTTGGCAAAAGCGTCAGTCATAGTGCTCGGCTTACAGATTCTTCAACAGCTGAGTGGTGTAAATGCTGTCATGTACTACACGGTAGATCTTTTCAACGATGCAGGGAGCTCCTTATCTCCGTACGACAGCTCTATTATCGTCGGGGCAATTCTAGTCTTCTCTGCCTGTGTATCTTCCAGGATCGTCGATTTGACAGGAAGGAGGCCTTTGCTGTTTCTCTCAGAGGGGTCTGCAACCCTATTCCCTGCCCTCTTGGGGTTGTATTTCTACTGGAAAGAATCGGGCGATGTGAGTGGTTCCACCTGGATACCGTTGGTTATCGTGAATCTGTACATACTCACTTTTGAGGTAGGTTTTGGTCCTTTACCCTCGTTGCTGATGGCGGAACTGTCTCCGGTGGAGTCGAAAGGTTTCATAACTGGTCTGGGCATATGCTCCAATTGGATCTTGGTCTTTATAATAACTAAAACTTACACGAATATGGTGGCTGGGATTGGACTTCCAATGACCTATGGACTTTATGCTATCTTTTCTGGTATTGGTATGGTATTTATCTATTTTCTTGTACCGGAAACTAAGGGGAAAACAAGAGAAGAAATACAACATGAATTGAAGTTTGGTAAAAGTAAACATGACAATAAAATAATGAACGAGGTATCAGCCACTATAACTATTATAGCTTAATATATTACAATATTATTTTTTAAACCGTTGCTTCAATTAAAAACTACATACTTCTAAAGCTGATATATCTGAGAGAACTGCATGGCTACTATTGGGAAACAGCATTGTCATTAACTCATTTTTTGTCGTCAATCTTCCCTCAATTATAAGACAAGTTTCGCAACGTTGGTTAGTCGAGGTTGCCAGTAGCTCCTTCTTAGCCCAGCACACCACCTTCAGACATAATGAGAGTGTGATCTGGCAACAGCTAAATGAAATAAAGCAAAGATAAAGTTTATTCTTCATATGACCTTCATTTCAATCAGCACTGTGATTAAATAAAGTAATTAACAAAACAATCTGTATGTTTTCAGCTACTTTGTAGTATATATATTTAATCAAGCAAGCAGGTAATTTTAAAATTAACAAAGTCCTATAAAATTGTAATTGATTAATTTACACAATATTGTTCTACAAGCAATTACCTTCTTTTTTTCTGTAAGTTAACAAGCTTAACTTGCTATAGCTCATAATATAGGGTCATAGTGTAATCCATCAAGTAAGACCTATACCTTTCGGGGTAGATTAAGGTCGAATATTTATTTAAAATTGTAACTATCCACTCTTACATTAACATTTATTTAAAAAAAACTATTATGATCATAAATGTATTTTTCTCTAATCCACATTAAAGTCGAATATAATAATGGTTATTAGTATTAATTATAATAGATTTTATAAAAAGTTAATTATTAAGTGTTTTGACTGTTCTT
This sequence comes from Timema douglasi, assembly GCA_901482245.1. Taxonomy (NCBI): domain Eukaryota; kingdom Metazoa; phylum Arthropoda; class Insecta; order Phasmatodea; family Timematidae; genus Timema; species Timema douglasi. The sequence goes on along the minus strand of CABEEJ010003389.1, from coordinate 59,344 downwards.
ACCCTTAACCCAGTTTAAATATAATTTGTAAATTAAAATAAAATTAAAGTAATAATGTTTTTGTACTCCCCCACTTACTACCCTCCCCCCCCTTTTCTGAAGCTTTCTCCATGATGTTGTTTACATTAAACGTTTCTGCTACTTCCGGAGGTGTATTAAATACTAGTTTTTTAAATATTTAGCTATTTTAAAGAGACAACGAATGAAAGTTATTTTTATAAAGAACTAACTATTATTTAATTATATAAAGTTCAAAAAATTGACTTGTGATTCACTAGTGGGTTAAGACCCACAATTTAGGAACCACTGTTTTCTTCATTCATTAGTGCTAGAAATAGTACTTTTTCCACGTCCACAGTGCACCAAAATATTATGTTATTCACTGACTGGATATCGAACCAAGACGCTCAGGACACACAGTATTATTTTCTAATATAATTAAACGGCTGCTTGTAAAATGGTTTAAGAGTTTTCTATAGGCTCATAAAGCGACGTATTTTGGAAGCATTGTTCTAGGGTTATATCTAGTCGTAAATATGAGATATAAATTTTAATTTTTTCTTCAATAGATAAAGGACTATTCAACGATTCTACGTATTAAAAAATATATTTTATTGTTTATTTTTTCCTTAAAATGATTGTCAAATGTGGTGTTTTCAGCATAATTTTCCAAAAAAAAAGTATAACTTGATAGATGGATATAGATACATAATAACATAGATTACGAAATTCTGAACAAGGTGATGTATTAATATTCTATATGCACAGCTGAAAACCTGCCTAAATTTACCTAAAACGAAAGACATTTTCTTATTATTTTGAATCTGCCTGGTGACGCGCTCTTGCCGCTATAATTCCTAACCGGCCACGAGGAGCTTAGAGTGGGGGAAGGAGACCCACCAAGAGCTGGTAAGGCGCGGGAGGGGGAAACAAATCTCTGACTGGATAAAGTTGTTTCGAAGCGGCTAGCAGGTTTGGTCGTTCCCCGTAATGTTTAATTTTACGTGTGATTTTTCGGATTATTTTTTCTTCCAGATGGCACTGGTGCACCACAAGCATTGGTCATTTATTCCTTAAAATATAATCATACGAATACGAACATATTTTTTCGATTTGCCAACAATGTACTATTTGTGAGTAATACTCTTTTATGTACACATATATTAAAAAATATCTTAGACTTCTAGTTTTGATATCAGACTCGTCATAATCTGTATTTGATAACCAAACTGAATATTAGAACCATGGCACTGGGTGGTGTTTTAAGAATCGTTCTTCTCGGAGTGGTTTCGGACAAATATCAATCTTTCTTTACCTTTCCAACTCTATTCATTCTTCACTCATATTTTAAGGCAGAGTCTGTGACAGACGAGCGGGAATCGTTGGCTACAAATGCGTACTTGTATAATAATAAACTCCTTTTGATCGTTGGTGGGCTCCACCTCCAAGACCCCAGTGAGTTTTCTTTGCAGGTGGATGTAAATTAATGTTATTCCAGTGCAATATTTGAATAGGTCCTACCGTTTAGCCACAAGAGACCTTCAAAGAGTGGTTCGCACCAATTTCAATGTTGATCCGCCATTTTGAATTTTTTGGGGGATACAAATAACCTTTTTTTTTTTAGTTCTATGGAGTTTTCCCATCGGTTACGGGCTATTAGCTACAAGTTGGCCAGATTTCAAGTTTCTAGCTCATCTGGAAGGGGGTAAATATTAATGTAAGTGAGTGAGTCCACCATGTGACTTTATATTAGTATAATATAATTGTATATTGGCAGAACAAAGCCCTCCAAAGTCTAAGATGGCTGAGTTATCTTATAGCTCGTGATCTTAATTGATCTCGCTTGTGTAGCTGAGGGTTTCCACACGTCCATCACAGACTCTGTCTGAAAATATGAGTGAAGAATGATCCTGGGCGTGATAAAAATCCTTGTTGGCTCCGTGGTTAGAGGATTGGCGTACTAAGTCAAACGTCCCTGGTTCGGGTCCTGTGTACAGGTGTCATTTTAAAATTTTACAGAATATGATATTTAGATGTAGATATAACCGTAAATGACAAGTAAAATAGCTTTCCTATTGAATCCATCACAAAAATATCTTGATAATTCATGTGATAGCGGAAATTTATTTATAGGTAATAGCCTATACAGGGAGTATCTTAGAAATACAACCCTAAGTAGTGGATCTGTTTTAAAAATATATATAAGATCTGGTAATATTGTATTACGGTGATTTTTAAGTGTGAAATATATTAAAAATTATTTTTATTTCATATTTCAATCACGGGAAAACGATAATCACATAAGTTTGATTGTTTTTCAGTCAAATGGAAAGTGTGTGGGGTAATAATGAGAAAAAATGTATTATTTTGAGTTTGAGAAATATATCCAAAAAATTGTACATATATATATATATTATAATAATAATTGAATGTTAAAGCTAAAAACAATGTACTTTTCCTCTAAAATATAAAATAACCCCGCCTCGGTGGCGTAGTTGGCTAACTCGCATGTCGTGTTGAGCTCGACTGCTGAGGACGGGGAGATCGAGGTTCGAATCTCGGTCGGGTGAACTGGAGGTGGTTTTTCCTAAATGGTCTAATTCAACCTTCCCAATTCATAATCCATTAGAGTAATTAGTACTTAAAGCGTATAACCCGAACGAGTAGTAAGACGCGGTGCTAAATATTATTATTATTAAAATATAAAATACTAAAACATTTCTCTAATAATGTGTCAAAAGAGTAATTCGTATTAAAATAATTTACTGTGTTTAAATTGTACACAAAATGTTAGTCTTAATATATATATATATTTAAAGTTCTACTAAATTTTAAGGTCAACCTCCCTCACCTTAAAAACAGAGAGAAAGAGCTCTACAACTCAATTTGAAATTTCTTTGTAGCTCCTAAACGCAAAACCGTTCATAAAACATCAAAATATTGCTATAGATGATATTTTAAATTATTAATTAAACCAAACAATCCAAATAAATAATAGAGATTGGAATTATTTTTATTTGCCATCAACGTTTTAGTGTTAGTTTTTATTTTGCACCGCATCTTACTTACCTATTCAGGTTATACTCCTGTTTACTAATTACATTGATAGGTAGGGACTAGGAAGGCGAAATTTAGAGGAAGTGCTCCCGTATTTGCGTGGCGGCAGAGTAGAAAACAATTTTGGTTAAATGCACCCTCAATGCACCCAACCAGAATCGGACCCCAGGTTCCCCATCACCGGCAGTCTAGTAAAACATAACATTATCGCCATCGAGGCGAGCTTAAATTTTATTGCTAGTAGAGAAATATGATACCTTAATTTAAAGAATCAAGATTAGGGAAGTGAGTTATATTCAAATTGAAAGAAAAAAGAAATAAACTAATATATATGACATCCCTCGAAATAACTCAAGGTCGTATTACATATCATGACCGTCAGGTCTAGATCTAACAAGTCCGTTACGCTAGCGCTGAGCTAAATAGACACGGTGCAAAAATATATATGTAAATATTTTTTCTTAGCATCTTGTCATACTTACCTGTTTAGGTTGTACGTCTATGTACTAATTACGACAATGAGCTATGGACGAGGAGGGCTGAATTTGGAGGAGGTGTTTCCGCATTCACATGCAAAGTGAGTGGTAAACTATTTTGGAAAACCATCCTTAGTACATCCGACCATAAATAATTACATGGTGGTAATTTATTTAAGAAAATATGTTATTAATTAACAGGTGTTTTGATCATGATTATTATGAAATATTTAAATACCGGTGGGAAAATTTCACCGATTCAAATGTGTTTTGAGTCTTTACGAATGCTGATGATATTTTGGCTACCCGAACAGGACTGTATTAATATCCATGTGTTTTTTTTAAATACTAACGAAATTAACAAAATCAAATTGAATAGAAAAACAAACGTGTAAATAAAGGTAAACGTCACCTGAAGCACATATGCTCAATGAGCGCTTTATCTTTTCCTCGAGTGTGTTCGATTATAGATCGGTCCCAATATGTGATTAAATCTACTTCAAGTAGATGATACAGTAGTAATTATCATTAGATATCATTTGTGAATGTTTTTGCCAAATTCCATTAATGTTTCTATCATTTAGTTACATTTCTCTTCTGTTGATTACAAAGCTTAAGCTCGTCGATCGATTTGGTGGGTGGTAAGTTAATTTATTTTAAAATATTCCTCGAGTGGAGTGTAGGGGAGGCGAGTTAAGGGTGGTGTTTTAACAGTCATTACATCAAAACATTTTTCGGTTAAAATAGATTAATTATGTCTCTATAGAAACATAAAAATTAATTTTCTTCACATGTTGATATCAAAAGTTCTTGAATATCTGTCGAGGGTTTCCTGGACTTTAATGACTTTTCCTCTTTATTTAAAAAGTTTCTCCTCTAATGTTGCTATGCTCATGACAGATATTCAACAACTGTTGATATCACCAGGTGAAGAACGTTACACTCTATTTATCTACTAAAGAAATGTTCTTTTTATTTTGATCAAAAAACTGTTTTGTCATAACAAGTTCAGAACAGTTACCCTTTCTAACGTTATCAAACTCCCACCTTTGGTAATCAAATCGGTTATTTTCTTAACGAAATGAAAATAATAAATGACAATATTTGCATACCAATCTAGTGTTTGAGCTGTTTAGGAGTTTGACTAAAATTCTTGAAGACCTTGGTTCGATTAAAGACGTGGCTGCTAATGAAATATACAGCCTATATGTAAGAGGACAGATTTGTCCACATATGTTACATTTAGCGGAAACATACACGGATATGTATTTTGTTAAACTAGTTTGTAAAACAAATGGCAAGATAAACACTGGTTGGATTTTTGAAATTTCTGAATGGTTCTATTATTTGTAATGCTATCACTTGTTACATTGAAGACATATTGATATTTGTGCATTTTGTTCAAATTAGTCTAATATATAAACCCAATTTGAATATAACATTTCTCAACAAATCAGTCATGTTATTGCTAAGATAAATAAACTTGTCCCAAAGGCTATGTTATATCAGTTTCTAATTCACTTGTTAATATAAAATGATAAATTACAATACATCTAAAATTATTATTTCTAATATTTCATTTAAAATTGGTTGGTGATGACATTTTTCTAGATATATTTAACACCAATTTATTAATTCATGGGTGTCTTGAAGTATATAAAAAATGTATCGATTTATAAAATATTGTATTCTTAATGACGTTAGTAAAGGTAATATTAGCAATTACATATTTGAGGAAGCACTTTACGGACAAAAAATATATATTTTTTGTAGAAATTGAAAAAAAATTGAGTTGATACTGGTATATTAGAAAAAAATTTACTTTCACTTTTTGACCCCAAATATAGAATAATTTGTAAATTAAAAATAAAGTGCAAGAAAAAATGTTTAAAATCTAACCCTTTAATCTCCCTCCCTTCCGAGGAGTCATTCTTAAAGATATTTACCGTAAAATTGTCTGCAAGGAGCAGGATTTGGCACGTTATGAAACAAGGATACTTTCTAATATAAGCTTTACTAAATAAATACCTTCTTAATTACTTACTCTATTTTATTAAAAACTGAAAAGGTTAATGGCTGTATTTACAAAAATGCACCACCTATCCATATAATTATCTAGTTATATCTAGTCCACCTCATTCCACACCATCCCTAAGCTGAGCCACATATCCATTCTACCTCACTACACACCATCCCTATATTGAGCCAGTTATATCCATTATACCTCATTACACACCATCCCTATATTGAGCCAGTTATATCCGTTCTAGCTCATTACACACCATCCCTATATTGAGCCACATATCCATTCTACCTCATTACACCCCTTCTATTTCTTGTTATAACGAACTATTTGGGACCGGAACTTGTTCGGATTAGCAGTAATTTGGATTAAGTGGTAGAATACTTGATTATCTAAAAGGACACAGAGTATTATCACAAATTTTAAAATTCAGTTGATTGCTTTGTAGTTTTACCTTTGCAGTATATACTTTTAAACTATTGTTTTTAATTACATTAAAACACATAGTGTTGACTACAACAAGTAAATATTAGGCATTTATTATCATGTATCACTGTCTCTTACAATTCCCTTTTAACTTTAAAATTTGTTTTAAAATAAAACATATTTCATTGGACGTAGTTTCTTGTTTTACTGTCGCTATCCGAAAAGATTTGTTCGGATTAACCGGGATTTATGATTAACCGGGTTGGTCTATCGGGGTTTTAGTGTAATGTAGATTATATGAAAACAGAATTGAAGGGTACTAAATAGGGTTAAATTGCTAAAGCACTCAAATTAAATAAATGATAAAGACTTTATCCAAACATTTGGATGTGAGGGTAGATTCATTATTCGTATTTCTCTTTTACAAGTATTCATTTCTTGGGGGTGATTTATTTTTGCTCACATTGCACAGCAACATTTGAGAAATTAGTACTTCTGCATCAAGAAATTATTCTAAGCTAGGTCCAGGGATAATGACCCCAAGAACGGAACAAATCTTGAATAGTTAGGTGGTAAAGCATTGAAGAGCTAAAACAAAGTTCCTGGGTTCAATTCCCTTGACCCGGTGTCATTTTTCAATTTACAAATATGATATTTGGTGTGGCTGTATTCCTAACCTAGAGACAATATCCATCTTCTAAGATTCACTAATCATCTACTGTCAACATGTGATGCATTGTACAGATTCAAGAAGAATAACTGCTCCTGCTGCAGTGGAAAAGTGGCAACATGGCGGATAAGGCAGTGGGAGAGAAATGGCAACCTCTAAAAGGAGTATGGCCACAGCATATGGCAGCTATCTTAGGTGCGTTTAACAATTTGATAAAACTATTGAATTTAAATAAATTTATATAATGATATTGAGTACGTAAATGGCCAATGTGCTTTGAGATCATCATATTTAATGTTCTATATCCGCTTAGGTGATATGTTCCAGTCACACTAATATTTCATGTTCCCTACCCATTATCTGCTATGTTCCAACCACGCAATGTGCTATGGTATCATCATATTTCATGTTCCATACTGTAAGTGATTTTTCTTATGCCAACCTCCAACCCCAAGCAGGAGATCTTTTTGATCTATTCGGTTTTGGGTAATATGTATGTATGTTTATAATATAAATAAAAAAAAGTCAAATTGAGTCAGAACGGAAGGATGATATATTTTGCAAATAAGAGGATTTCCAACTTTCCAACCACACATAAACTACTTGAGCCGAGTAAATGTTTACTCGTATCTTTGATAAGAATAGCAATCCTAATTAATCATAAATACATTAGTTTGTATGTATATGTAATTCATAACTTACTTAATTAAATTAATTGTGTGGTTAGGTAGTTAGAAGAATGTGAGTTTGTGAGTTGGCAGCGATAGATACAGACAAAAAGTATTGTGGTTTAAAAAAAATATAAGCTTGGGAGAGACGTTTGACTGGAGATTGCTCGTGAACGCTAGAGGTAGAAAATTAATCGTGGGGCAAGGAAAATATTACTTGTGTTGAAAGCTAACTATCTAAATGAGTCCAAGAGTGTTCTTGATAAGGATTGGACTCATGTTCAGAGGTACCTAAACAATCGCTGGAAAGTTATGTGTTCTTGAGTTATTTGTATCGCTGGAATTGGACTGTGCGTAAATCCGTGTGCTGGGACCCTCAAACGGACAATTATTTATTTATTATTATTATTATTATTATTATTATTATTATTATTATTATTATTATTATTATTAGCACCGCGTCTTACTACCCGTTCGAGTTATACGCACTTACGCTAATGTGAAATGGTAGGGTGATTGTGAGATGAAATGGAGGACCTACAGTTTAACGTGGGATCCAAACCACGGTGGAGGCCTGGCATTCCTCACATTCAGAAGATGTCTTGTCAGAGGTGAAGGAAGGGTTTGGTAATCAGATAAATCTTTGCCGGGACAGTTAGTTATCTCAACAGATAGTCACAGTAACGACCGTTAGATTAACAAGAAATCAACGGCATATGTGAGGTGTTGCGAGTGAATTGGGAGTCACAAAATACCGATTAAGAACAATTATAGTTAACTTAGTGTTTTTCATGACTTCAAGATTTCTTGGCCAATTATATTCTTTAATGAACTTGAAATTTTGTTCATAAAGTGCTTAGGACTAGCTATAGTTTGTTCTAGGATGATTTATTGTCCATCACCATCATCACCTATTAGAGTAAATTGTATGGCAGTAAAGTTTTGATTTGTGGGTTACGATATAATAAATATAAAAATTTCTCCAAAACTTTGTTTTTTCTAAAAAATAATTCAGAGTATATACAACATCACTAAATATATTAAATATTCGTTTTCTTTTATTTCACTACGCCACTCTGACGTCACCCAGAGGTCTCGTAGAAATAGCCAGTGCCTATCAGTATTGTACAGAGAAGCATAGGCGAGGGCCTATATGTAATTTAATGATTGGAGTCCCATCCAATATTATATAAATCCTACAATACCCACTAAGTTCTATATTCCAGCCACGCTATGTTCTATGAGTGGTGGAATAGTTATGGGATGGTCCACCCCTGCTGTACCTTACCTCCAAGAGCCACACCCCTTGAACGACGGCACCAACGCTACTACCATCCCCATCACTGACGAGGAGGGCTCCTGGCTGGGATCCCTGTCTGCTGCGGGTGCTCTACTGGGTGCTATGCCAGCGGGCTACCTCTCTGACATGTTCGGGCGGAAGAGGATGTTGTTAACGTTATCTGTTCCTCTCATCACGAGCTGGGTCATGCTCATACTGGCCGGGCAAAGTGTGAGTATAACTCCTTTAGCGCAGGGAGAACGTAACTGCAAGTTGTTAATATTCGTCAGTTTATAACATGATGTGAAGAAAGATTTACTATTCAACTTTAGGAAATGACATTGTTGTCTTATACAGTAGGGGTGGGGCTTTATTTGTGTAAGTGTGAGAGGTGGAGGAAGATCAAGTAACAAAGTAACAAAAAAGATTTATAAGGATTATTCATCCTACTTACCTTTGTTAATGTTAGAAAATCGGATGATCCTAGGAGCTATTTTAAGTGGTTTTAATTTGAAGAATTTTTTAAAATCATACACTTTTTTTGGAAATTTGAATATCATAGAGGGTATTTGGAATATTCCACCTTCAGCAAGGTTTTGAAAATTGAATTCCTCTAAAAAATTTAATTAGAGTTCACCCCAATTTATGTTTTATAAACTAGATTCCTAAAAGATATTTGAAGGGGTCCTCCACATAAATTTTTAGAAATTCGGATACCCCTAGAGGGTGTTTAGAAAGTTCTTCGCCATATTTTATCCCTAATAATTAGATGACTATAGAAGTTTTTTGGAGTACTCCCTCAACAATTTAAAAAAAAAATGGATGCCATTAGACTCTATTGAAAGTGGTCTTTCCCCATCACACTTTTGAATCCAAGCTTGTATTAAAACTATATATATATATTATTTGCACATCAAAGTTATTTGGAGTGGCCCATATTTTTTAAAATCTTTTTTAACCATTTTATTTGTCTATAAGGAAACAATTTAGATAGATAATCTTCTGGAAATTTTTTGAAAGTTAAATGCCATCAGAAATTATTTGGAATGGTTCTTCCTTGACAAATTTTGAAAAAGTAAATGTTTCTATAGGTTATTTGAGGTTTAATATTAAAAACTTCGAAAAATTTCAGGAGTAAGGGGGGCATAAACCCCATAGGTCCCCGTACCTGCACTCATGAATATAAGGCCACACTATGCACATAGCGTACCAAAGCCCAAGCGCCAAATTACAACACTACATTTGATAAGCCACATCTTATAATTCCTGGCATGAATCATCACAAGGCTCGTAATCTAAATTACAAGCACAAAACTAGTTTGTAGTTTCGTAACACTTTTTATTGACTTTCTGTAAACTAGGAACACACAGTGGATCACATTATTTGTAATTTATAATTCAACAACACACTCTAAAGGCATTTTAAGGTGTGAATAAATCATAAGAAACAACAAAAGAGAAAATTTTCAAAGATAATATTACAATAATATTTATGCATCTTATATCATAAGCAATGATCACCTGATATTTAATCTTGTTGCTGCAACTTTTAGGCATAGTACACTAGAGTGGTTCAATGTAAGAGGAGTCCACCCCATCACGATATTAAGGTGATTATTATTACCTGAATTGGTCTGGCTGCACATACGAGGTGTGGCTATTAAATAACCGGACTAGTGCTGCTCCCAGAAAACTGCGAGGATGCCGCGACATGTTTGAACATGACTGCGTCTGATGGTCTTTCCCCCACCCTGAGCTCGCTATACAAGCCAGCAGGTCACTAAGTTTGACTCTAGCAGTTGATTGAATTAGTCTACGCACTAGTGGCGCGTCGGAAAAATGCCAAGTGGTCAGACGGAGCAACGGGTTAACCTCAAGTTTCTTGTTAAACTAGAGAAAACTGCCACAGAAGCTTATGCAATGTTGAAAGAAGTCTACGGGAATGAATGTTTATCCCACATAAGGATTTTTGAGTGGTTTACACGGTTTAAAGAAGGGCGTAAAACGACCGAAGACGATCGGCGCCCAGGACGGCCCTCAACGTCAATAACGGACGAATACATTGAAAAAATTGGTAAATTAATCCCCGCTGGTCGTCGTCTGAGCATCCGAGGGCTTTCTGAAATGACAGGAATCGACAAAGAAAGTGTTCGACAGATTTTGCATGAATCATTTAACATATGGAAGGTTTGCGCAAAAATGGTGCCGAAACTCCTCACTCCCGAGCAAAAGGAATCAAGACAGAACATTTGTACTGACATCCTAAACTCTCTCTGACATGTTCGGCCGGAAGAGGATGTTGTTAACGTTATCTGTTCCTCTCATCACGAGCTGGGTCATGCTCATACTGGCCGGGAAAAGTGTGAGTATAACTCCTTTAGCGCAGGGAGAACGTAACTGCAAGTTGTTAAAATTCGTCAGTTTATAACATGATGTTAAGAAAGATCTACTATTGAACTTTAGGAAATGACAGTTTTTTCTTACACAGTAGGGGTGGGGCTTTATATGTGTAAGTGTGAGGGGTGGAGGAAGATCAAGTAACAAAGTAACAACAACTATTTTTAAGGACCATCCATCCTAGTTACCCCCGTTAATGTTAGAAAATCGGATGATTCTAGGAGCTATTTCAAGTGGTTTTTATTTGAAGAATTTTGTAAAATTATACTCTTTTTTGGAAATTTGATTATCATTGGGTGTATTTTGAATAGTCCACTTTCAGCAAGTTTTTGAAAATTGTATTCCTCTAAAAAAACTAATTAGAGCTCACTCCAATTTTTGTTTTATAAATTAGATTCCCTAAAATATATTTTAAGAGGTCCTCCACATAAACTTTTAGAAAATCGTATACCTCTAGAGGGTGTTTAGAAAGTTCTTCGCCATTTTCCCCCCTTGATAATTAGATGACTATAGAAGTTATTTGAAGTACTCCCTCAATTTTATTTAAAATAATGGATGCCATTATAATCTATTGAAAGTGGTCTTTCCCAATCACACTTATGAATCCTAGCTTGGATTATATATTATTTGCACATTAAATCTATTTGGAATGGTCCATATTTATTTATATTTATTTAACAATTTTATATTTCTATAAGAAAACTATTTATAAAAATAATTTTAGGGAAATTTTTTGAAAGTTAAATGCCTTTAGAAACCATTTGGAATGGTTCTTCCTTGACAAATTATAATGATATTGGTTTGGATCACCCTAAATTATGTAAAAAGTCATGTATGACGGCAATTTTTCTTTAAAGTAACATATGTAGAGTATCCTTTGATGATTCATCTTTGAAGGAACACGTGAATTTAAGAAATAATGGGAAAAGGATTTCACCATTAAATTATATTTTTAATACCATTTTCCTGTTAAAAGAACAACTACGCAGTATCTGGCAAAGACGCCAATTCCCTATACCAATAAGAAGCTAGCTTTCACAACATCTGTCGCCAGGACTCTTTCTATTAGTTAGTTTTTACACTGTTGACGAAGGGAGCAAGAGACACGGGGTATGTCATATATAAGCCGTTGTGCGTATGTTTAAGATCAGCCAAAGACAGAGCCAAGCAGCCACACGGACTTCCCGCAGACGCAAATGTCGCACAAACAACGTCACACAAGATTCCCTAACACACACGCTAACACAAGTAACGCAGCCAGGGACTCACTGGCTCTCGCAGTCACGGTCTAAGACAGAATACAATAATGTACATTAATATCACAAGTGTGCATTGGTATAAAGCATTTAATTGGAGTATGTATAAGTAATTAACATATGCCATTTGAATAAAGCATGTGTGAATAAACAGCCATCAATAGTTCTCTTTCTTATATTTATTAATTATACCGATTTAAATAGTGCTCGCCCACCGAGCAATAACAGCTGGTTAAACGGTATCTATTCCGTACAGTTATGATAGGCGCTCGACCACGGAGCTATAAACAACCTAAATATCGTCACAGCATTATTATATCAGGGAATTAATCCGTATTGTTTCAATCGACGCGCAACGAGGGGTGATTAATTCAATAGTGTTACAATCGACAACCAACATGGAGCGATTAATCAATAGTGTTACAAATTTTGGAAAAGTAAATATCTCTATAGGCTATTTGAAGTTTTATTTTAAAATCTTCAGAAAATTTCAGGAGTAAGGTGGGCTAAAACACCATAAGCCTGCACTCATAAATATAAGGAAACACTAACCACATAGCGTACCATAATCCAAACGCCAAATTACACTACTACATTTGATAAGCCCCATCTTATAATTGCTGGTATGAATCATCACAAGACTCGTAATCTAAATTACAAGCACAAAACCAGTTGGTTGTTTCGTAACACTTTTTATTTACTTACTGTAAACTAGGAACACAAAGTTGATCATATTCTTTGTAATTTATAACTCAACAACACTCACTAAAGGCATTTTATGTTGTGAATAAATAATGAGAAACAACAAAAGAGAAAATTATCAAAGATAATATTCTAATATTTTTTATCCACTTTGTATCATAAGCAATGATCCCCTGATATTAAATCTTGTTGCTGCAACTTTTAGACACAGTACACTAGAGTGGTTCAATGTAAGAGAGTCCAAGACACCAAGATATTAAGGCGATTTTTCTTACCTGAATTGGTCTGGCTGCACAGATAATGTGCCACTTCCCGGAGGGCCCAAGATTAAATCACTACCATTTGATCTGAGTCTAGTTGCTTCCTGTGGTGCTCTTTCAATAGCCTTAAAGTACAATTAGGATTGATTTAATTTTGAAAAGCTTATATTCTTTAATTTATATATTTTTCCAAACCATTAACTTTTTGTTTTTGTAAATTTATGAACTTAGATATTTTATTAAATTTTCTTTTTCCTAACTGTTAGGATAATTATCATTTGTATGTACTAATTGCTTATGTGTTAGGGATAAAAAAAAAGTTGAATCTAGTGGAATTGTTGCTACATTTAAGTGGAGAGAGCGTGTGAAACCACCTAGAAAAATAATAATCAGTATATCTGACTGGGACTCAAACACCAAGCTCCTTGTCATAGGCAATCCAGTCTATTTCAAGAGTGACACTTTAGACCATTTGAATATCGAAGTGGGTCTATGGTTATTCAATTGTCCTTTAGGTTTTCATCAGTTGTTCAAGTTATATAAACAATTACTAACAAATTGATTAAATATTATAAAATAATTCTTGAAGCTATCATTGTGAGACTTCGTCAGCAATTGGAACACTGGATTATTAATCCATCCATAAGCCCCTATCTTTTGTTATCACCTTCACTTGAGCCCGGATCAAATAAACATCCTTTCTTTTCTTCAACAGATTTACCTCCTATACCTGGCCAGAGTTATATCCGGGATAGGGGTTGGAGGTGCACAAACCATCACCCCAATCTACAACGAGGAGATATCCGAATTGAGGACCCGAGGTAAAATCGGAATCTACAGTGAGATCATGCTCTGTATTGGAGCCCTCTTCGCATTTTACGTGGGTGCGTACGCTTCCTACCTTTGCTTCCACATCGTCTCCTGCTCCGTCCCCGTCTTCTTCTTTTGCGCCTTCGTTTGGATGCCCGAGTCTCCGATATACCTCCTAATGAAAGAAAGGAATGAAGATGCTGAAAAATCCCTTCGATGGCTAAGAGAAGCCGGGAACAAACCCGATAAAAGTATCACAGAAGAGTTGGAGAGGATGAAACTGTTTGTAGAACATTCCTTGAATGATTCCGGTGCGCAACACAAGGTACCGCTGCTGAAGAATATCAGATCGGCTTTACCCAACTTATCTTATTCGTCGCCATTAACAAAAGCGTCGGTCATAGTGCTCGGCTTACAGATCTTGCAACAGCTGAGTGGTTCAAACGCTGTCCTCTACTACACCGTAACTCTTTTCAAAGATGCAGGGAGCTCCTTATCTCCGTACGACAGCTCCATCATCGTCGGAGCGATTCAAGTTTTCTCTGCCTGTGTATCTTCCAGGATCGTCGATTTGACAGGAAGGAGGCCCTTGCTGTTGATCTCAGAGGGGTCTGCAACCCTTTTCCCCGCGCTCTTGGGGTTTTATTTCTACTGGAAAGAATCGGGCGATGTGAGTGGTTTCACCTGGATACCGTTGGTTATCGTGAATCTGTTCATACTCACTTTTGAGGTAGGTTTTGGCCCACTACCCTCGTTGTTGATGGCGGAACTGTCTCCGGCAGAGTCGAAAGGTTTCATAACTGGTTTGGGCTTATGTTCCAATTGGATTTTGGTCTTTATAATAACTAAAACTTACACGAATATGGTGGCTGGGATTGGACTTCCAATGACCTATGGACTTTATGCTATCTTTTCTGGTATTGGTATGGTATTTATCTATTTTCTTGTACCGGAAACCAAGGGGAAAACAAGAGAAGAAATACAACATGAATTGAAGTTTGGTAAAAGTAAACATGACAATAAAATAAAGAACGAGGTAACGGCCATTACAACTATTATAGCTTAATATATTACATTATCATTTTTTAAACTGTAATTCCATTTAAAAACTACAATCTTCTAAACTGGATATCATATCTGAGAGATCTGCATTACTAATATTGGGAAACAGCATTGCCATTCTCTCATTTTTTGTCGTCAATCTTACCTCAAATATTAGTCAAGTTTCACAACGTTGGTTAGTCGAGGTTGCCAGTATCTCCTTTTTAGCCCAGCACACCACCTTCAGACATAATGAGAGCGAGATTTGGCAACAGCTAAATGAAAGAAAGCAATGGTAAAGCTTTTTCTTCATAGGACCTGCGTTTCCCTCAGCATTGTTATTGGGTATAGTAATTAACAAAATAAGTTTGTATGTTTGCAGCTACTTTGTAGTATATATATTTAATCAAGCAAGCAGGTAATTTTAAAATTAACAAAGTCTTACAAAAATTTTAATAGATTAATTTACATTCAACATTGTTCTCCAAGCAATACCCTTCGTTTACTCTGTAAGTTAACAATCTTACCTTGCTATAGCTCATAAGATAGGGTCATAGTGTAATCCATCAAGGTAAGACTTATACCTTTTGGGTTAGATGGAGTACAGAATATTTATTTAAAATTACTACTATCCACTCTTAACATAAAATTACTCTCAAATAATTATTTAATCTATTTATAAAACCATCAATATCATAAATGTAACATAATCTAATCAACATTAAAGTCGAATATAATAATAATAACTATTATTATTATTATTATTATTAATAACATATTTTGATATAACTTAATTATTTAATGTATTGACTGTTCTTACCCTGAACCCAGTTTAAATATAATTTGTAAATTAAAATAAAATTAAAGCAATATAGTTTTTGTACTCCACCACTTACTACTTCCCCATCGTCCTTCTGAAGCTCACTCCATAATTTGGCCTACATTAAACGTGTCTGCTACTAATACAATTTGTAACGTTTAGGAACATGGATACTTCCGGAGGTGTATTAAATACTAGTTTTTTAATTATCTAGCTACTTTAAATATTCAATGAATGAAATTTATTTTTTATAAAGAACTATTATATAATTATATAAAGTTCAAAAATTGACTGGTGATTCAACTATGGGTTAAGACCCACAGTTTAGGAACCACTGTTTTACTTCATTCATTAGTGCTAGAAATAATACTTTTTCCAAGTATACAGTGCACCAAAATATTATGTTATTCACTGACTGGATATCAAACCAAGACCCTCCAGACAATCAGTAGTATTTCCTAATATAATTAAACGGCTGCTTGTAAAATGCCTTAAGAGTTATATACAAGCTCATAAATCGACGTATTTTAGAGGCATTCATTCTTCTAAGGTTATATCTAGTCGTAAATATGAGATATAAATTTTTATTTTTTCTTCGATAGATAAAGGACTATTCAACGATCTTATGTATTAAAAAATATATTTTACTAATTGGTTTTTCTTTAAAATTTTTGTTAAAGGTGGTGTTTTCATTATCAATTTTCAAAAAATGTATAACTGGAAACATGGATATAGATACATAGAAAGAGAGATTATAAAAATCTGAACAAAGCGGTATATTAATATTCTATAGTCACCGCATAAAACCTGCCTAAATTTACCCAAAACCAAAGACAGTTTCTTATTATTTTGAATCTGCCTGGTGACGCGCTGTTGCAGCTATAATTCCTAACCGGCCACGCGGAGTTTAGAGTGGGGGAAGGAGACCCACCAAGAGCTGGTAAGGCGAGGGAGGGGAAACCAACGTCTGACTGGATAAAGTTGTTTCAAAGCGGCTGGCAGGTTTTGCCGTTCTCCGTAGTTTTTAATCTTACGTGTGATTTTTCGAGCTGTTTTTTTATCTTCCAGTTGACACTGGTGCACAACAAGCATTGGTCATTTATTCCTTAAAATATAATCATACGAATACGAACAGATTTTTGCGATTTGACAACAATGTGGATATCAGACCCGTCAGAATATGTATTTGATAACCGAACGGAAATTAGAACCATGGCACTGGGTGGTGATTCAAGTATCGGTCTTCTGGGTGTGCTCAAGACAAATATCAATCTTTCCTTACCTTTTCAACTTTTTTTTAGCACTGAGTTTTACTAACCGCTCGGTTTATACGCCTATATACTAATTACACTAACTGGCTAGGTATTAGGACGGTTTAATTTGGAGGAGATTGGCCAGCATTTGTGTAGAGGGAGATTGGAAAACCATTTAAGAAAAACCACCCTCAGTGCACCCATTTGGGATAAGACCCTGATCTCCCCGTCTTTGGTAGTCTAGTCCAACACGAGAATAGTGCGTTAGACCACGTGATAGCAAAACGGGAAAAATCTCTTGTTATTCTCACCATAAAATGGTATATTATTTTTATTTAAGAATTTACCCCTCCCCCGCCCTGTCAATGTATCAACTTTTGAATACTTTAAGATGATGCAATCACCAGAAGTTATGCCATCTGTATTACAATTAGGGTTGAAACTATCACATTGAATTCTTTGAAAAGCGAGGGTCAACAATGTATCCATTCCATGAAAATATTTTTTTTTTCCACCTTTACTTTAATGATAGCTAATATGTAGGCTTATTAAATGGAATCTATTATTGTTTTATCCGACCTTAATTTAGAATCAAGAACATCATAATTACTCGCCTCGGTGTCGTAGTTGACTAACGCGCTTGTCATGTGTGTAGCTCGACCACCGAGGACGGGGATATCGAGGTTCGAATCTCGGTTGGGTGAACTGGGG
>CABEEJ010003389.1:0-25753 GCA_901482245.1 Timema douglasi | reverse complement strand
GGTCTAGGGGTAAGGTGTCAGACTTCTATGTTGGCAGCCGGGGTTCAATCCTCGGTCCCGGCACAGATTTATCTGATTACCAAACCCTTCCTTCACCTCTGACAAGACATCTTGTGAATGTGGGGAATGCCAGGCCTCCACCGTGGTTCGGATTCCACGTTAAACTGTAGATCCTTCATTTCATCTCACAATAACCCTACCATTGCGCATTAGTGTAAGTGCGTATAACCCGAACGGGTAGTAAGACGCTATGCTAATAATAATAATAATAATAAAATAAGTGAATAATGAAACTTTTTTCTATACGGCCGATAAAATTAATTGTGTTATCAAGTAATTTGTGTTATACCAATTGATACAAAATATTATTTTATCTTTTATTTGAAGTTAAAATAAGTTAGTTATGTATTCCTACCCCTTCCTCCCTTCGCCCACCAATATAATTAAGAGTTTTAAGAGAGTTAACGCCAATGTCTGACGATGAAACTACATTTAAGACGAAGGTGATCCAAGACATTTGGAGTCATCGTAAGTGTTAGTAGATTGAACCCATAAGTTCTCTGTTCTTCACGATGGGGACGGAGATCGTCGGGTCTGTCAGATGCAGAGGAGAGTAGCTACGGTTCACCGACTCACTCAGCTCCCAACGGATAACGTCTCTCTCTGTCTTGGCGCGCCGGATCCGATGTGCCAGAGAAAACGCCAGCACTGCCCCGGAAACCTGCATCGAACAGTAGTAACCTAATTTTTAATTTTCATTTGATAATGGATTAGTGACCCGCCTCGGCGGCGTAGTTAGCAAACGTGCTAGTCATGTTGAGCTCGACTGTAGAGGTTCGAATCTCGATCGGGTGAACCGGGGGGTGGTTTTTCCTAAACGGTTTTTCCACTTTACCTCCACGCAAATGTGGGGTCACTTCCTCTAAATTCAATCTCTCAAATTCCTAATCCATTAGCGTGATTAGTACTTAAGCGTATAACCCGAACAGGTAGTAAGACGTGGTGCTAAAAAAAAAATTGATAGTGGAGAGTGGTGGAGGCTACATAGAGTTGAGAAACATGCCCTGCTCTCATCTCCAGACATTTTCAGGGTAGTCAAATCTCGCATGTTACGGTGGAAAAGACATGCTTCACGGAATGGTAGAAACCAGAACAGTGTCCAAGGTATTGACTGGTAAACCCAATGGGAAGAGACCAGTGGGACGAACTGGACGCAGATGGGAGGATAACATTATAATGGAACTTATTCACTTCCGAACGATAGTGCTGCTTTCTCGTGACAAATGTGTGTCATTACTTCCCTGCCGGTGACCTGGCGGTCTAGGGGTAAGGTGTCAGACTTCTGTGTTGGCGGCCGGGGTTCAATCCTCGGTCCCGGCACAGATTTATCTGATTACCAGACCCTTCCTTCACCTCTGGAAAGACATCTTGTGAATGTGGGGGAATGCCAGGCCTCTACCGTGGTTCGGATTGCACTTTAAACTGTAGGTCCTCCATTTCATCTCACAATCACCCTACCATTACACATTAGTGTAAGTGCGTATAACCCGAACGGGTGGTAAGACACGGTGCTAATAATAAGAATACTCCCCTGCACATCTTTAAGACACGTGTTTCAGGCTGTATTTTTACCTAACTAAGCTGGAGGGTTATCCGTGAAGTGAGGTGGACTCTTAAGGATGTTTTTTTTTCTACTAATATCACCGCGTCTAACTACCTGTTGAGTTTATAAGCATATAACATTATAATTACTCTAATGGAGTAGGGATGAGGAAGTAAGTATTTTATAGGTATTCGACCAGCATTCGCATGACAAAACCTTCAGTAGACGCGACTGGTTTCCGAACCCCGATCTTGCGGTAATCAGCAGGTCATTCTGACACAAGAGTCACGTCTTACACCATTCGGTCACTGAAGCTTGTGATCTTGATTACAATATTGTTTATGGAGTTAACCAATATCCCTGTATACACATAAAAATAAGTGAATGTCAAATGTGGAATAAGCTTCATCTCCAAAACATCTCCTATAGATATCTGGAGCCCCAAGTCAAATCTTTGAAACAAATAAGGACACCTAAGAGTGCGATTGTAGAGGGTAGATCTCCCATAAGCCAGTAGATGCACCAGAGAGAAAGTAGTGCATTACCCTTCACTCCACTCCACTCCACTGGCTCTCATACACCTGTAAAATCGCCAGTGTGAAAGTGGTGCCTAACCTACTACACTCCACGACACTCCACTGGCTCTCACCCACCTGTAGAAGCGCCAGTGTGAAAGCAGCGGCGATGATCATGTTGGTCGAACTCATGAGGATGGAGTGCACCCTGACCGCGCAACCTGTCTGGTACGCCATGTCGCAGTTGCGCCAGTTGAGTCCCTCCATTCCTGTGCTAGGACTCTGACAGCAGGACCACGGGACGACGGAGAGGTTGAAACGGTCGACCTTCCTGTAAGGATCCTCTGACAAGACCTGAGACCAGTCCTGGTAGGATTCCACGCCGCAGCATTGCATCTGCAGAATTAACAGTAGACTGTGCAGTGGTGTGCATGGTTACAAGTATAGTGGTGTGCGCAGATACAAGTATAGTGGTGTGCGCAGCTACAAGTATATGGTTGTGCACATCTACATGTTACAGTTGCAAGGTTGCGGTTCGAATTTCCACTGTATGTTTTGAAGTTATTTTGTTATAATAGTTTCCTCCTTGATAATGTGGATACATTAACTTAACATTCTAATGTAGGTCTCTGTCCCATCCGGACGAATATGTAAATAGATCAGACCAGTGGCGTGTCTTGTAGTGTTTCCAGGGTAAACAGAGTTAGTCTAAAACGGTACCTGTGGAACGTGTACACTCATTGGCCAATCATCAATGAATGTATAATCTTTCGTATGGTTCGTCGTCTACTGGTAACTGGAGAGGGGAGAAAATATCATAGTTACAGTTTTAACCAGCTCTGCTTACTCCGGCAACACCCATCGACACGACACTGGCCCGTCTAGGTAGTTAAGACACGGAGGCACAAAATAAAAACTACAGCAAAATGTTTTTTGGGTAGCACATTATACCCTCTGTTGGATGAAGTCGAATATTTCTGAGGCTGCCGGGTCCTTGGTGTAGACTTTCATGATATCCTTCATGTTACTACTGATCAGGTCGTAGAAACCGTTCTTGTTGACGAGGGCAGCGATCCCGGCGGACAGTTCCAGAACGAAGATACCACAAAGGAGCCACGAGAACTGAAACATAACATTAGATAATTATGGCGAGGGGGGAAAAGAAACGTGAACCATGTATGTTTGTAGTATTTATGAGTATTTTGGGGAGAAAATAATATGGATCGTTGCAGAAACACCCTACCAGTTAAAATAAATTAAATAATATACACTGTTACAGAAACATTGAGGAAAGAAGAACATCTTTGTCTACCAATGGGCATAAAAATAAATTTTATATTTCAAAGACCCAGTAAAAATTATATATCTAGACTCAACTCACCACCATGATGACACACGTGCTCTCCTTAGCAGTTCCGAAACATCCTATGAACGCCACTATGCCTATCAGGATCCCTATGGCTATCAGGAGTGCAGAAGAGGTTGTTAAAGTATTTGTCTAGACTCAACTCACCACCATGATGACACACGTGCTCTCCTTAGCAGCTCCGAAACACCCTAGGAACGCCACCATGCCTATAATGATCCCGATGGCTATCAGGAGCGCAGAAGAGGTTCTTAAAGTATTTGTCTAGACTCAACTCACCACCATGATGACGCACGTGCTCTCCTTAGCAGCTCCGAAACACCCTAAGAACGCCATCATGCCTATCATGATCCCGATGGCTATCAAGAGTGCAGAAGAGGTTCTTAAAGTATATGTCTAGACTCAACTCACCACCATGATGACACACGTGCTCTCCTTAGCAGCTCTGAAACACCCTAGGAACGCCATTATGCCTATCATGATCCCGATGGCTATCAGGAGTGCATAAGAGGTTGTTAAAGTATTTGTCTAGACTCAACTCACCACCATGATGACACACGTGCTCTCCTTAGCAGCTCCGAAACACCCTAGGAACGCCACAATGCCTATCATGATCCCAATGGTTATCAGGAGTGCAGAAGAGGTTCTTAAAGTATTTGTCTAGACTCAACTCACCACCATGATGACACACGTGCTCTCCTTAGCAGCTCCGAAACATCCTATGAACGCCACCAAGCCTATCATGATCCCAATGGCTATCAGGAGCGCAGAAGGCGAGTACAGACTACTCTCCAAGAAAGAGTCGTACCTTGACAGAATAGCCATAGATGAGGAACCAGCGGCAATAACCATTATGCCTGTTAACTGAAAAAAGGCCATCGTACAATTTTCTCGAGAAGAAATCTATCTGACAGTTAGAAAAATTACTAAATTTATTTTCATTGATTCATACGTCAAATCAGGATATATGCCGCTCTAACTTTTGATATAGACTATCAACATATATAAATTAACACTAATATATTATTAAAACCAAATTCGGTGACTGAATGGTGCAAGGCGTCACTTTGGCAATTGACTGGACTACCATTAATGGAGAGATTGGGGTTCAAATCCCGGTCGGGGGCACTAAGGGTGGATTTTCATGGGTGGTTTTTGACTCTCTCTTTGTTCATGCAAGTGTGGGTACATGTCTCCTGATTTCAACCCTCCTTATCCTTAATATATTAGTGTTAGTTATTAAATACTAGCAATCCCGCACGGCGTTTCTCGTGTCCCACTGTGGTATAGGAATCGTATAAGGCCTCCCCCCCCCCCTCAACCCCGTGGGCCCGATTTCAAATCGAAACCTAATTTTATTATTATTAGTATTATTATTATTATTATTAGCACCGCGTCTTACTACCCGTTCGGGTTATACGCACTTACGCTAATGTGTAATGATAGGGTGATTGTGATATGAAATGGAGGACCTACAGTTTAACTTGGAATCCGAACCACGGTGGAGGCCTGGCATTCCCCACATTCACAAGATGTATTGTCAGAGGTGAAGGAAGGGTTTGGTAATCAGATAAATCTGTGCCGGGACCGAGGATTGAACCCCGGCCGCCAACACAGAAGTTTGACACCTTACCCCTAGACCGCCAGGTCATCAATAACCTAATTAAAAAGATAATTAAAAATTTAAAAATCCGGCTTCGAGGTGCATTCGGACCCCCTTCCGTCCACCTATGTTAAAAATCTCAGATGCATGGGTGCCGGGCGTCGCACACAAAAAAACACACTTCCTTTTATCATTATAGATAGATAGAAGAAGTGTATAGCCCAAATGGGTAGTAAGACGTAGTGCTAAAATAAAGTTGCTGATTAATTTTTTTTTAACAATTTTACAACCTGTCAGGGCTAACACAGCATATTTATACTGATGGACCAGGGATTATTAGGGTATAATTTAGAGCAAATGTAGCCGTATTTGCGTAGAGGGAGAGAGGGTGGAAAACCATATTGAAAATAAATTCAATACAACAAATTGTAATTTGAATCTTGAGACGACCAATACTGATCCTTTTATTTTTTAGCATTTGTTTTAAATTTATAAAAAAAACTACAGTTTAATAGAAAGAATTGATATAAATTAATGATAGCATATCATACTAATCAAAGCAATAATATGCTTTTAAAATGTAAGTATAGGAATCCATATTATTGTCAACATTTAAAAAATGTCCTTAATCTTGAAATACATATATACTTATACAAATATATTG
Organism: Timema douglasi; assembly: GCA_901482245.1. Classification (NCBI taxonomy): domain Eukaryota; kingdom Metazoa; phylum Arthropoda; class Insecta; order Phasmatodea; family Timematidae; genus Timema; species Timema douglasi. The sequence continues at coordinate 20,002 of CABEEJ010003389.1, read as the reverse complement.
GCTTTATTGATTATAGTTTTCAGTTTCTTTTTCCTAATCGTAAATATTGTCCAATAATTAAATAAAAAATCTTTGATATTGAAACATATTTGTTAATAAATATTCTTATTATTTTAGTTTTAGAGTTTGGTACCACTTTCGTAGATTAATAAGATAACAGTCTATTTGATTTACAAAGTGTTTTATCTCCTGTTCAGAAAACTCAACAGATAACAGCGAATCGAGAACAGTTAAGGCAGATAAACACCATAATAATTACCCCACGTTCTTTTGAAATTATAGTTAGTCACAATTAGTCAACTTTCTTTGTAATTGATAAGATGGGGAGGGGGGGGGGCGGGTTGAATATTGATTCAAAATCAAGTGGTTTTAAAATTACATTAAAAGGAAATAAAATGTCACTCTACCATTTCGCTTGTTTTCAATGCTATTAATTATTAATTGGTGACCTGGCGGTCTAGGGGTAAGGTGTCAGACTTCTGTGCTGGCGGCCGGGGTTCAATCCTCGGTCCCGGCACAGATTTATCTGATTACCAAACCCTTCCTTCACCTCTGACAAGACATCTTGTGAATGTGGGGAATGCCAGGTCTCCACCGTGGTTCGGATTCCATGTTAAACTGTAGGTCCTCCATTTCATCTAACAATCACCCTACCATTACACATTAGCGTAAGTGCGTATAACCCGAACGGGTAGTAAGACGCGGTGCTAATAATAATTATTATTTTTATTAATTTTACCAATTAACCAATTTGGTTGGTTTTATCAAAGAACTCTAGCATAAATATAATGTATTTGGATTTCATTGAATATGCGCATACAGATCTGAGACATTTACATTATTAATTTTATCTTTTAAAGCAAAAGGTTATGCTTTTAAATCATCAACTTGTTGGTTTTATCACAATATTAATTCACTAGCTATTAATTACATGTCTTTAGACAATCTACATAATTAACACTAAAGTGGGAGCCCAGAACGTTAATTCATAAATTAGCGATCCACTTCGGTGATCACGTGGTCTAGCGCGCTATTCTCATGTTAGACTAGATTTCCGAAGACGGAGAGATTGGGGTTTTAATACTGCTTGGGAATGGTGAGTTTTTTAAAAAAGGGGGAGGTTTCCACTCTCCCTCTAAACAAACGTGAGTACACTTTCTCTAAATTAAAGCTTTCTCATTCCTTATTAGTTTATATGTATATTACCTGAATGGGTATTGAGACACAGGCAGTGTAAAAAAAAATATATAGTCAAGTACACTAACTAATAAAATAACTTTTATTTTAATTAACACAGCGTCTTACTACCCGTTTTGATTATACCTTTATGTACTAATTAAGATAGTAATTTTAGGTATTAGAAAGACTATATTAAAGGAAGTGTGCCCGCATTTTCAAAGGAAGAGTGGTAAACCATTGTGTAAATACCACCCAACGGAGATTCGAACCTTGATCTCCTCGCCATCGGCAGTCTAGTCTCCTGCGAGAAGAGCTTTTTAGACCATGAGGCCACCGGAGTGGGTATTAATATATTGAACCATTGAGTCAACCTCGTTAAAGCATCAATAACCAAAACAAACAGAACCAATAACATATTTGCTCTCTGATATTTAAATCTTAGATCTTTTATACTTTAAAAAGAATTGTATTAATTCTTACCATATATATAAAGTTAAAGATGAATAGAATGTATTTAATGCATTGCAGGCCTTTGTTAGGACTCAAAGGGAAAGCCATTTTCTGCCTCATCCTGATGGTATTTGAGGTACTTTCTGGGATGCACCTAAACCGCAAAGCCTTACCGATCTTTCTAGACCCAAACAAATATACTCTACGTATTTACACACAATCCAATCACTCGTAGAAACAATAATGCACCCGTATTGAAAAATATATTCGCCGAGTTAGTGTTTTTCTCAATGAATACTGAAGCAATTTGTTCGTGACTTATCTGATATCGCTCACTTAGTCCATGACACACCGAGTATCCTGAAATATACGTCACAATCTCGCTTTATCTCAACCTGTACACGCCGACCAACAACACAGTAGCCATTCAGTACAGCCAGGTGACGGAACTGAGACGTATATTGGAGGTATCGTACGCATCGGTGTTCGAATGGTATAAGGCGTCATTCTAATATTGGACCATATTTCCCCTAAAAAAAAGGTATTGATGAGCAATTGAACTACATTTCAGAATAGGTGACCTGGCGGTCTAGGGGTAAGGTGTCGGACTTCTGTGCTAGGTGTCCGGGGTCCAATCCTCGGTCCCGGCACAGATTTACCCGATTACCAAACCCTTCCTTCACCTCTGACAAGACATCTTGTGAATGTGAGGAATGCCAGGCCTCCACCGTGGTTCGGATTCCACGTTAAACTGTAGGTCCTTCATTTCAACTCACAATCGCCCTACCATTACACATTAGCATAAGTATGTATAACCCGAACGTATAGTAAGACGTGGTGTTAATAATAATAATAATAATAATAATAATAATAATAATAACAATAATACATTCCAGAATAATTTATTCTAGCTTTGGTGATGAGAGTAAAGTCGGGGTTCAATCTCCAGTTGGGTCTACAACTGATTGATTTTTCTAAATGGTTTACCTCTATATATACTTGCAAATTCGGGTACATTTCTTAAAAAATTATACTTCCCTCATTCATATCCTACTGTCGTAATTAAAGTGCGACCTTCTTCGGTGACCACATGGACTAAGGCGTCACTCTCTCAATAACCGCCTATGACGGGGAAATAGGGTTTAGAACACTGATCGAGCTTATTGAAGGTTGATTTTTCACTCTCCCTAACGAATTAGTACATATGCGTGTAGCCTGAACGGTGTAGTAATACGGAGCACTAAAAATGAATTAAAATATTTAAACGGAAAATACAATAAGGCGTCAGGGGCTTAGAGCAGAGCCTACGTATGAATGGTCAAACGGGGCCAGACGGTGAGACAAAATAACTCGGGTACAGTTTTAACAAGCTCTTCTTATCCTGGTTATAACCCGAGATGGCAATATTTTACAAACCACTAGTAAACCTCACTTTATATGACATATCAACTACTTTATCTTATTTTAATTGCCATAGCTTAATGAGTTTTATAGGTCATGATCTGTGGTGTAGTAACACTTGGTGACAAAATAATTAAAAACGGCCACTTAAAAGTAAAATGCACAAAAGATACTTGTTTGGATGTATATATATTTATTCAAGTACATTAATACATTTGTAACGATGTTACAACCAATAACAACGTCTAACGCATACCACCCAGTAATATGGAACTACAACACTCACCACCACCGGCCTGGCTTCTCTCCGTCTGATGGAGCACTAACACACACTAAGACATCCTCTCCCGTGGGTTGAACAAATTCGACTGAAACGAGACGCTGTTCAGCGCCTCGCTCGTCATCGAAGCCCGGCCCACAACAAACAAGGACTTAACTTGACCAAGGTCGTTTCCGGTTCCGCCATCTGGGATGTTCTGCAAACTTCGAGTAGTTACTGGATTGACCACTAAGCTTCGAGAGCGCTATTCTTCTCCCTTCCTTTTGTTCTTTGTTTCCACCCTGCTTTCCCCCTCCTTTGAGAACATGTGTAGGCTGTATCTACTATATAATGGCTTGTATTGTTTACCTCGTCACTCATTGTACCACTGGCTTGCACAAAGGTGAGGGGGCCGATATAAACTAGGGTTAGTAAACCATATTCAAAATTTCTGTTCGGATATAAATGATGGGGAGGGATACTTTTCAAAATTATTGTTTGGGCTTTCTTTATTATAACCATATTTCATAGATGAGTTTTCTGGTGGAGTTTGACGCGGATGAGCCGCGAGTCAATTATATTTGTTTTTAAGGGGGATTCATGATTTACGTTAGTACTGTTTGTGCACTTGTGGCGCGCTCTTCTCTTCACTTACAGTAGCCCCATGGCTCCTTTGGTGCTGACTGACATCTTTGAAACGTTACCAGACCAAATTATATATACCTACGCCGGAGAAAATGATCTGTAAAAACATGTGTTTAGCAGCTGTCACTTCTGACGGTCAAAATTTAGGAATATTTACTGTCAGAAGTCAGCTGTGAGCTGTCAGTCAGCACCAAAGAAGCCATGGGGCTACTGTAGTTCAGCTAAGTGATTATATCGATATTTTTACGAGTTTAAGGGAGGTTATTAAAATAAAGTATGCACGCTTTAATAGCGTAAATTATTGTATATTTATTTAATTCAAACTAGGCTATCATGTTAGGTTGTATAGTTTCTAACGGCGGTTTACGAAAGATATTTATACACTTCAAAGTAAATTATAAAAGTAAATTATCCATTGTTACTTAAGTATAGAATTTCACGGAGATTGTTGAAACTTATATATCATAGATTTAACCGCTTTATTTTACTATCCTTGTGCCTGCTTTGACAGAATACATTATGTATTATATATATATATATATATATTTAAAATAAATTTTATGGCTTCTGCTATTTCATATATATAGCTTGTCGATAATCTCTATCTTATGTAATATTATGTATATTTATGATTAAGTTTAATGATCTTGAATTGATGTTTATCGCCAGACTACAAATTGAATCTCTATGCCATTTAAAAAAATATATGATGTATCTTGATTACCTTTATATTTGACTAAATTAAAATAAAACTATGTTTTCTTTTGTGATCCCTTGGTTGTTCTTTACACACGCTTCCTATTATCTGTGGGTGTCACACATTAATAGTTTCCAATCATTCACATACTTGATTTTTTTTTAAACTTAAAATAAACCATTTATAAAAAAAGTTAAACTAATGTTGAATTGTAAGTTTACAAATGGTATTAAATTAAATAAACTAGATACAATAGAGCGTCGATAATTCAGACTAATTGTGTATCGATCCAGTCCAGATAGTCAATTTTTTTTTTCGGATTTGTGAGAATACAGTATATATATATGTGTATATATATATAAAGTACTGACGGAATTCTTACACATTGTTTTTTTTATGTTTATAGATATCACAATTTATTAAGGAATATAATCAGGCAAAAATCTAACATCGAAAAAAGTCTCAAATTTCTTATTTTTGAAAGAGGTTTGGGGTGCGTTTATTAACGACCATGTTTCTTATATTGATAAAAATGTTTTTTTTTTTATAAATCATAGTTTTTCTTGGTGGTCCGGATTTCTTACCTCCAAATTATCGACTCTCTAGTGTATAATTATTTAGGCCCTACAATGTTACCCACAACTAATATATAGTATGTTTAATTCATATGTATCACTAACTAATACAGGATGGCTAAGCACAGAATCAGTCATGATAGACAAACCAAGTACAATAAAATGAAAATTAATAATCTGGACACGGGAATCGAACCAGGATGGCTCAGGGGTAGAGCATTGACGGGAAAAGCTAAAATATGTCCCGGGCTCAATTTACGTATCCAGATTGTCATTTTTTTACTTGTTTGAATAATATTTGTATTTATAGACTATACATTAAAATATTAATATTAAAATCAGGTTTGGAGTTGGTCATAGTGAACCATTAACTGGCGATGAAACTCGTATTGGACCCAACGTGACCATTCTTGTCCGTTTTTGGTTTCAACCTCTCGGTGAAGGGGTACTCAGGATGAGCTTCGACTCTGAAACAGAACAATACAAACAGGTGTAGCGTAACGTGTGGGAATTTTCAGCGGCGGAGAAAGAGAAACGATAACGATAAAAACAGTTCGTATAAATTCGTGTCTCATTTGACTTGGTCTCCGAGCTACAGTCGTGTTAGTGTTCCGGTAATGTGCTTGGATCTATAGGGAATGCTCAAAATGGCCGTAACTTTATATATATACATATATACATATGTACATACACACACATACATACATGCATATATACATACATACATACATATGTACATACACACGCATACATACACATACATACATACATACACGCATACATACACATACACACATACATACATACACACATACATACATACATATATACATACCTAACTACTTTCTTCACTTATGGGATAGGGCAGAAACTCCGCATATTAAAAACAACTCCGTACTTAATCCATCGTCAGTAACTTTCTCCACACTTCCCTATCCTCAGTAACTTTCTCCACACCTCCCTATCCTCAGTAACTTTCTCCACACTTCCTTATTCCTCAGTAACTTTCTCCACACCTCCCTATCCTCAGTAACTTTCTCCACACCTCCCTATCCTCAGTAACTTTCTCCACACCTCCCTACCCTCAGTAACTTTTTCCGCACCTCCCTATCCTCAGTAACTTTCTCCGCACCTCCCTATCCTCAGTAACTTTCTCCGCACCTCCCTATCCTCAGTAACTTTGTTCACACCTCCCTATCCTCAGTAATTTTGTTCACACGTCCCTACCCTCAGTAACTTTCTCCACACCTCCCTATCCTCAGTAACTTTGTTCACACCTCCCCATCCTCAGTAACTTTCTTCCACACCTCCCTATCCTCAGTAACTTTCTCCACACCTCCCTACCCTCAGTAACTTTCTCCGCACCTCCCTATCCTCAGTAACTTTCACCACACCTCCCTATCCTCAGTAACTTTCTCCACACCTCCCTATCCTCAGTAACTTTCTCCACACCTCCCTATCCTTGCATACTCCCTTGAGCGATAAAAATCCGTAGTACAACTTCCTTCATAAAGAAAATAAAATACAAATTCATGAAAGCTATTTTGCTAACTTTGATAACTATCAAAATAGTTCCTTCTTTTTTTTAAAAGTAAATCAGACTGTACCTACCCCTTGTACCAATTGTAGTCGACTATTCGTCCCTCCTCCCCCTGGTCTAGACTGTTCAATTGGTTCAATTCGTTGACGTCAAGCTCAAAATCAAATATCTACTTGAACAAAACACAAAGATATCAATATTTGTCACCTCATAATATAGGCTCACATATCATGTTGTAAAAATAACTTCTTTTCAACGATAACACACGTGGCGTGTTGCCGGGGTAGTCAGAGTTAATTTTGTTAACACCATGTCTTACTACCCGTTTGGGTTATACGCTTATATACTAATTACGCTAACGATTTTGGGTATAAGGGAGGGTAGGTGACCTGGCGGTCTAGGGGTAAGGTGTCAGACTTCTGAGCTGGCAGCCGGGGTTCAATCCTCGGTCCCGGCACAGATTTATCTGATTACCAAACCCTTCCTTCACCTCTGACAAGACATCTTGTTTCCACCGTGGTTCGGATCCCACGTTAAACTGTAGGTCCTCCATTTCATCTCACAATCACCCTACCATTACTCATTAGCGTAAGTGGGTATAGCCCGAACGGGTAGTAAGACGCGGTGCTAATAATAATAATAATAATAATATAAGGGAGGATTTATTTAGAGGAAGTGTACCTACATTTGAGTAGAGGAAGAGTGGAAAACTATTTCGAAAAAAAAACAGCCTTCAGTACACCCGACTAATATTCTAACCTCAATCTACCCGTCATTGGCAGGCTAGTCTACTATGAAAGCGACGCCTTAGACCATGCAGCCACCAAAGTGGGTCAGAGCTAATTAAATACCTGTGAATGGCTCTTTTTTTTTATTGTATACCACACCACTAGAATTTGTCGTGTAGATATTCCTGTTTTTCTATACGCATTGTGACCCGCCTCGGTGGCGTAGTTGGCTAACGCGCTAGTCGTGTTGAGCTCGACTGCTGAGGACGGGGAGATCGAGGTTCGAATCTCGGTCGGGTGAACTGGGGGTGGTTTTTCCTAAATGGTTTTCCACTCTTCCTCCACGCAAATGCGAGTTCACTTCCTCTATTTCAACCTTCCCAATTCCTATTTCATTAGCGTAATTAGTACTTAAAGCGTATAACCCAAACGGGTAGTAAGACGTGGTGCTAAATATTATATAAATATTAATATATATATATATATAGGCAGTGTTGGATACGTAACTGTCTGTTGCGTTTGTGCCAACATGTAATTTTTCGCAACGCGTCTTACTACCCCTTTCAGATTATTCGCTTAAGTACTAACTACGCCAATGAGTTAGGAGTTAGGAAGGTTGAATAAAAAGGAAGTGAACCCACATTTTCGTGGAAGGGGAGTGGAAAATCCTTTAGAAAACCCACTGCCCCCAGTTCACTCGAGCAAGATTCGAACCTCGATCTCGCCGTCCTCGGCAGTCTAGTTCGACGTGAAACTAGCGCGCCACCGAGGCGGGTGCCAACATGTAGGTACGGCTACTTCGTTCCGATAAGATGATGATGATTATGTTGTTCTAGTAGAAGTGTTAAACCTAGCTTAACCCTAACTAACCAGACCATGGATAGGAACAATTTCTTTCGGTAAAAGTACTTATTGTACCTCCGGGAATCGAACCCAGGATTTCTAAATTAGTAGCCAATAAGTCTTGCGACTAGACCAAGAGGCCGGCTCTGAATTTACCTCATCATTCAGTTGAACACTCATTGGTCAGGTGTCAACGGGAATACATTCCCATGTGAGGTAATGTAGAGCAGAGCCTATGTAAATTTGATCAAATGGTGACCAAACGGAGGAGAATGTATTACAGATACAGTTTAAACTAGGTCTGCCTACCCTGGCGATACATCACGTCACACCACTGGCTATTAGAGGTTTATTTTAAGGCGTAGGGATGAGGAAACTCATTTAGAATAAATTCACTTGTATAGATGTGAAGAGAATCTGATTAAAACTATATTAAAAAACAACCTAATATTAAACACTCATCCCCTGCCCCATACAAGTATACCTGGCCGAATTTTAAAAGCTTCAATGGAACTAAAGGGCAATTAAGGTGCCTTTTTATTTAGCCTCAATGATAGGACTATTAATTATATCATAAAAGTGCGAGTATAATAAATATATAGGCTAAATATCTTTACTATGCCTAGTCACATGGACGCCCATAAATTGGTGATAAGGTTGGCTACTTTGCAATATTTACTTTTTTTACTGTAAAATTTGATGCAAAAATCAAAATTGTGTATTCAGAATTTGGCTGTAATTTGCTATCAACAAATTTGTATCATCAATATTCGAGTTAACAGAGAGTTTTTTTTATATATATAAACTGTAGCTTTCCCCCATTCACTCTTTAACAGCTGTCATTTCATTTTGTTTTGTTACTAAACTTGTGAAAATATTATGTTTCCTTCCAATGGATTCGGCTGCAGCTAAATTTGATTTATTTGGCTCTTTAAACTCATAGCCGGCCCAGAATTAGGTTCAAATGCTCTAAAATTTGCTCTCATAAGGTTAAATTTATGAAATTTTCTCTTGGAGGTAGGGGGTGGGATGCCCCACCGACTCCAATCCGCCCCCCCATTTGGAAAATCCATATGGGTGGTCTTGTATTGTCATGCATAAGGAGAGAACATCTCTGGTAGCCGATAAGGATTCAAACCCCGACCATTAGAGTCAGGAGTGATAACACATATATTGTACCTGGATGTTTTCTGCTATGCGGGCAGGGTTGACGCTCTTGGGTATAACAGCGACACCTTGTTGCACCAGGTGTTTCAGAAGTATTTGAGCCGGAGTCTTGTTGTGACGTCTTGCTATATTCTGAACCGTGGGATGGTTCATGTGATCAGGGTAGGTCTCGGGGCTGAAAAAAACAAAACAACACAAACATGACACATACACTATATGGGATATCATCTCTGAGGGAACTGCATGATCTATTGGGAAATAGCGTTGTCATTCTCTCGTTTGGGTGTGGTCAAACCTCCCCTCGATTATAAGACAAGTTTCGCAACGCTGGTCGGTCGATGTTGCCAGTAGCTCCTTCTTACCGCAGCGCACCACCTTCTAACATAACTGAGAGTGAGGAGATGTTGCAATAGTTAACAAAGAGAGAGCGAAGATAAAGCTTTCTCTCCATAATACCCGCAGTTCCCTCGGCGATGATATTGGGTGTATGTATGAAGGGGTGGGGCCAGTATTATGGTATCACACATAATAGAAATTTTGAGCTATTGATATTTTATATTTAAAAAAAAGTAAATAATTCATAAGCCTGAACAATTTTCCTTTTTCCTTAATTCGATGCGAGATTTTAACTTACAGAAATTATTACAAATGATCTTGTTGGTTGTAGGGAAATATAGGAACACAAAAATAAATATTTACTATCTATACTGTATGAAATATTGAAATTTGTCTGTTTCTACCTGTAGTTGTACTTATTCTTGAAGTGCACCCTGGAGCCGGGCGAGCCAAGGGGCGAGTAAGCGGTGACCAGGATGTCTTGTCGACGGCAGAAGGCCCGCAGCTCCGACTGTTGACAGGAAGCGTGGGTCTCCACCTGGTTCACAGCTGGAGGGACGCGTGCTGCGGCCAGAAGACGCTCTAACTGGACGATGTTGAAGTTGGACACGCCGATAGCACGGGCTCTACCTTCGTCCACTAGGCTTTCCATTACCTGAGCCGTGATCACAACATGCGTTAACGTTAACGCTTTCAGATGTCGTCAGAGCTTACAGATCACATGACCTCACGCGCGAAGCCATTAAAATAGATTTAGCAACGCTCATTATATTTGTCAGGTAATATGGTATTGCGCGTCTTGACTACATTATTCGTAGCTCAGTAGAGGAAAGATTAGCCAGTACTAATATACAATAATTTTCCAGGGAACGCCCGAATGTACTATCCGTACATCCTTCCCATGGAGGACCTTTCCATGTTCCGATGAGATGAGGTGAAGTTGATATTAAGTAGAAGGGTGTGTAACCATAGGAAGCTTATTATTATTATTATCATTATTATTATTAGCACCGCGTCTCACTACCCGTTCAGGTTATACACCCTTACGCTAATGTGTTATGGTAGGGTGATTGTGAGATGAAATGGAGGACCTACAGTTTAACGTGGGATCCGAACCACGGTGGAGGCCTGGCATTCCCCACATTCACAAGATGTCTTGTCAGAGGTGAAGGAAGGGTTTGGCAATCAGATAAATCTGTGCCGGGACCGAGGATTGAACCCCGGCCGCCAGCACAGAAGTCCGACACCTTACCCCCTAGACCACCAGGTCACCCCATAGGAAGATTTTAAACCTAATTTAAGCTCAATCAACCAAACCCTGGTGACCGTAGGGGTATTTCACCTTTGAGGAAATATACCTATGGTACCTGCTGGGAATCGAACCCGGGACTCGTATGTTGGTAGCCGGGTGAGCTGACCACTGTGCCAGGGGAGTGGTTTGCCATCACCAAATAAGAAGTGATTCTCCAATCGAGGCGCTCACCTTCCAGACGGCCACGATATCGGTGTTCATGTCTAGGAGGTAGGATCCATCTTTACCGACGGCGGGAGAGTCTCCTGATTGGTCCGAGAAGAAGCCGAAGGGCATGTGAATCATGTAAAGGTCTATATAGTCCAGTCTGAGCCTTGCGAGGGACTTGTCCAAGTACTTTCGGACGTCACAGGGGCGATTACCAACGTGAGGAAGCTGCGTCGAAACACAAAAGAAACCCGTGGTTGTCTCATCACACTGAGGACCAGTTTCGTGGTCAGACTTAGTAGGTCTCATGTACGGCGCTGCACTAGATCAGATCTATTTTCTTATAAAGGGGCTGACTGGGCAATTGCCAAGAGGCGCAAGATTTTGGGGGCGCCGGCCTAAGTGAAGCGAGGAATCTTTGAGGATGTTTTGCCTTTAAAATTAAAATTTTATAAGGATGCACCCTCTGATCTGCTAACAAGTTAGGGCGAGGTGGGTGTTTGAAAAGCGAGGGGGTGGGGCGCCATCTTTGCACTTTTCCCGGGGCACTACTGACCATAAAAATGGGCCTGCCCTGCATACAAGACGACACCTACCTAGACCAGAACGAAGAATGTGTCTGTCCGTCTCTAATGAGAGTTGTGTGATATATACAGTAGCCCTATGGCTTATTTAGTACTGACTGACAGCTTTGAAAAGCTACCAGACCAAATTATGTATCCTTACGCCGAACCATATGATCTTCAAAAAACATGTGTTTAGCAGCTGTCACTTTTGACAGTCAAAATTTAGGTATATACTAAATGTTGACTGTCAGAAGTCAGCTGTGAGCTCTCAGTCAGCACCAAAGAAGCCATGGGGCTACTGTACCTCATGCAGAGGGGTAAATTAAAAAATTAGTGGCCTCTACGCACAAACATGTGCAGCTAGAAGTTGGGATTTTAATATTTTTTTAACAATATTTTTATAAATTCATTAAAAGTTGGGCCAGATGAACCAGAATCAAGAGTTTTTTTATGTCTGTTTGAAGCAAAGAAAAGTGTCGCCAGTGGTAACCACGTAATTCATTTCGAGGTTACCCAATGCAGCACCGGGTACATTTGTCGGTAATGAAAAAAATAGTTAATTTACTTTCTGTCTTTATTAATAATAAAGGGAACACATAAACTATAATCCAAAGATAAATCTTAATACTGTAAAAATGATAATAACATTTTAAAAATCTTAACACGATATACTTAGAATATTTTGAATACGGTTTGAATGAATTTCACAAAACTATTAGTTTATAAACCTTAAACAAAGAAACAACATTTCCCATTTTGTAGGCCATTATTTCACGTAGGTCAGATATATCTTAATATTTTAAAACTTAAACGAACGATTAAAGACACAACTTATTTTAATTAAATCTAATATTAGGGATACCAATTCTACCTTTCTTTCCTTAGTAGTATTCAACATCTTTCTCCAAACAAACGGAAAGCAGGCCTACCTTGGTTGCTATGAAGAGATCTTGTCTACTGTTCCCTTGGACGCCAAGCCAATGGGAGAGAGCTTTCCCGATGGCGTCCTCGTTGAAATAGTTGTAGGCCGTGTCTATATGACGGTAGCCAGCACCCAGGGCGTCCGCCACGGCCTTAGAGACGTCAGCGGGCTTTGACTGCGTCCAATCAGAGGGAAGAGAATAGTAGCAACGTATGCAATGTTTTAAAATAATAATAATAATAATAATGATTGGAACCACGTCTTGCTACCCATTCGGGTTATACGCTTTTTAAAACTATATTATTATTATTAGCACCGGCTCTTACTACCCGTTCGGGTTATACGCACTTACGCTCATGTGTAATGGTAGGGTGATTGTGAGATGAAATGGAGGACCTACAGTTTAACGTGGAATCCGAACCACGGTGGAGGCCTGTCATTCCCCACATTAACAAGATGTCTTGTCAGAGGTGAAGGAAGGGTTTGGTAATCAGATAAATCTGTGCCGGGACCGAGGATTTAACCCCGGCCGCCAGCACAGAAGTCTGACACCTTACCCCTAGACCACCTGGTCACCTTTTAATACTATAGTTCTTAGTTGTGACCACCAGAAAATTTAATGTGACAGCCGGTACCATGGTGCCCGTCAATTCCTAGGTCTAGATTCCGGCGTCTTACTACCCGCTCAGGTTTACACCTATGTATTATTTACACTAATACGCTCGGGATTGGAAAAGTTCAATTTAGATCAAGTACGCCCGCATTTGAGAGGAGAGAGAGAGAGTGGAAAACCACCCTAAGTGCACCTGTCCAAGATCGAACCCTGATCCCCCATATTTGGCAGTCTAGTCCAACACGAGAGTAGCGCGTTTAGAGCACGCGGCCCCCGAAGTGTGTTATTGTATTTTAAAGGCGACCTTACCTGCCATGTTCCTAGACCTACTGCTGGTATTTGCTGCCCAGAGGAGAGATTGAATGACGTCATCTTGGTCTCAGCTGACACCTTCACTGTTCTTCTTGCTGTGTGAGAGAGAAAAGGAGGAAATGACAGAAAAGGGTCAGCGATAGCCTCAATCGTATCATATTTATTTCAGAGATATTTAATCAGTAATCATTAATTGGGAGAATTTCACTAAGTGACGTTGTTGTGTATGGATTTTTCGACTGTGAAAGTCGCAAATAACTAGAAAATTTACACTAAAGCGTCTGTAAATATACATTGTACAATTATGTTCTACTCTTCGTAAACAGTATTTACACTTAAATATTTCTTCAGCTTTGACTACCAATAAAAACAAATTAAAATTTGACAATTTAAAAGGTGTTTTATTTTTCAATATTTAAAGCTCAAAAAGTTATTCAGGCTTATGTTAAATTTTTATGGTTTAATAATGTTGTACTTACTTCTTTTATCCTAAAAGGTAGCAAGCTTACCTTGTGTGGTTGCATTATGGTGTAGCTTATTAGATACATTTATAATGAACTTGCAATTATAGTTAAAAGCGGTCTCTGTTATATTAAGATTAATTAAAAGAAAATTTCTGTGGTGTTTATGAGGTTTGCGATATTAAAGTTGTCCTGAAAATGTGTGTAGTGTGACTTTCCTCCTTTTCCCCTAGTGCCCTGCATAGGTGATGACCTATTAATTTTAGGGGTTGTCCATAAAATACATAACGCTGTTAAGATAGAAGGGGAGGGGATCTCTAATGTCTACATGGTGATAAATGGAGGGACGATCAGAAGGGGAGGGGTATATCACAGTGTTACTTAATTACAGATCTCATACTTAAATTCTAATGTTGAAAAAATAATATTATTGTTCATGTTTCCACCTTTGGTAAGCATAATTATAGATTGCTTCCGAATATGTACAGTGTTAAAAATAAAAGTTAAACAATTATTTTTTGTTTTTCCAAATATTTCAAATATGGTCTTTAAATAAGAACAAATTACGTAACACAGTAGGGAGGGAGGGTCAGATAAAAAACTTAATGTGGTTTATGATCAGTCCGACGCCTTGGCGCAGTCGGTAATGTAATTGTCTATTGAGCTAAGGGTGGTGGGTTTGATTCCTGGCATGGCTAAAAAAATGTATCATTGGTGAAATGTGGGTTTCCCATTTAAAAGTGATGAATTAATGGGTGGGGGTTGGATGTTGTGTATGTTCTAGATTTAAGTTAGTTTATAAGTCGTGTGCTGATATAATCAGTCGGTTCAGAAAGTACACGTTAAATACCTCAAATAAATGAAACAAAAGTCTATGGATGACCGTTAGTAATTTATAATTTGGTATAAAAGGTATAAATTACCTTAAACAGAATATACATGTGATTCTTTTAAATATATTATACATGTTGTGGGCAAAGTGGAACAAAACGAATATATATATATATATATAAATTAAAATCATATTCTATATTTTGAAGTATTTATATATACCTGTGAACTCTTTAAGATATTTGTAAATATACTTGGATTAACAATAATAAGGATGTTGAGGTTCGAATCTCGACTGGGTACTCTGGATGGTGATTTATTTACATGGTAATGATCACTGTGGCTGTTCTCAAATTCTATTCCTGCCAATTTGGATGCACTTCATTTATATACCTTCCTCATTCCTACTCCTTAGGTTATTTAGTTAAATAAACCTTCTATTTATAGGAGCGAACTCCCTAAATTATTATTATTATTATTAGCACCGCGTCTTACTACCCATTCGGGTTATACGCACTTACGCTAATGTGTAATGCTAGGGTGATTGTGAGATGAAATGGAGGGCCTACAGTTTAACGTGGAATCCGAACCACGGTGGAGGCCTGGCATAACTCCCTAAAAATAAATAAATAAATTCATTCAAGTTTTATAGACCAATGACATCATGTGTCATCATTATATAATATGTTTATTTAGCACCACGTCTTACTACCCATTCAACCTGTACGCCTATGTACTAATTACACTATTGTGCCAAGGACGAGAAAGGTTGAATTTAGAGAAAGTGTAACCGCATTTTCTTTAAGAGAGAATATAAAACTGTTTAAGAAGAATCAGCCTCAGTACACACGACCGGATTCAAACCCTGATTTCCTCGTAATCAGCAGTCTAGTCTGTTGTGAAAGTGACTCCTTAAACCATGCGGTCACTGAAGCGGATCTATAAAATTCGAATGAGTATTTTTTACCCGATATAACTTAATCAAAATCTTAAAAAACAATAAACACGTATACCAGTACATTAATTTATTATTGTACTTCAAACGCTTTACACAAATTAATATTATAACTAAATCAACACATTTTAATTATTGAAGTAAATAAACTTACAATTTGAATAGACGGCCTAAAAAGTAATCCTTTAAATAAATATATATTTAAATTGTTTGATATGTACAGGGTGTGTGCAATTTACACTGGCTGACTTCTTTTTTTATACCTCTCAGCTATTAGTCCGATAAGATAACTCAAGCTGGAAATAAAAAAAATCCTAATGTTAAAAAGTATTGCTCGCGGGGGGTACAAGTGTTGAGCTCCACTTTAAATTTAAACATTAAAAATTATGTGCAAGTATACAACTCACAGAGAGAGAGAGAGAGAAAGGGTTTCAGTGAAAAAAGGCTATAAGTATAAAGCAGTGGAAACAACGAGATATTTACTCAAATAACTGGCATAGAAATATGTTAAGGGGGGAGGTGGGGCTACCACAAACACCCTCCCAAATCTACAATAATCTGCCCAAAAAGTGACTCCCTTGATATTGTCAAAATAAATTGTGAATGGTTTTATTAGGAATTTGAAAATTCACGTTTGTAGCAATACGTAAAATTGCAAGAGTTACTTTTTTTTATGAAACTCATTTAATTAGTCATACATTTTTATTAGTGTAATTCATTTGATAAGAAATGTCCTTCACCTCTGACAAGACATCTTGTGAATGTGAGGAATGCCAGGTCTCCACCGTGGTTCGGATTCCACGTTAAACTGTAGGTCCTCCATTTCATCTCACAATCACCCTACCATTACACATTAGTTTAAGTGCGTATAAACCGAACGGGTAGTAAGACGCGGTGCTAATAAGAAGAAGAAGAAATGGTTTTTTTTTCGAATTTAAATTTAAAAATAATTAGTTTTGCACCCTCGGTAACTAAAAGCTAGCCCGATACCTTTTAGCAAGAGGGACTACAAAGTAATGATTTGATTTTCTCATCACAGTGTACTACTACCGCATTTTCATGTTATACGAATATATGATAATTACTATAATGGGGTAAGAATGAGGAAGGACGCATTTTATAGGTAATATACCCGCATTTTCGTGGAAAGAAAAGTCGAAAAACCGTTTAGGAATAACCACATTCAGTAGACCTAGCCGGGATTCAAACCCCGATCTCCCCGCCTTCAGAATACCAGTCTCATACGGAAGTGAAGGCTTGGACCGTTCTGCCGCTGAAGCGGGTGATTTTTAACAAAAAAACACAGATATTTAATATGTGATAAATCTTCAGAGATGTGTTTTGAGCTTTATAACAACATTGATTGAGCGTCGAGCGTTGAGAAACCCAACTGGTTGGTTTGATAAACTCTCGCATCCATGAGGGGTAGCGCGTTCCCTCAAAACATTCAGCTGGCTAGTACCGCCCACTCCATCTGAGATAAATTATTATTATTATTATTATTATTAGCACCGCGTTTTACTACCCGTTCGGGTTATACGCACTTACGCTAATGTGTAATGGTAGGGTGATTGTGAGATGAAATGGAGGACCTACAGTTTAACGTGGGATCCGAACCACGGTAGAGGCCTGGCATTCCCCACATTCCCGAGATGTCTTGTCAGAGGTTAAGGAAGGGTTTGGCAATCAGATAAATCTATGCTGGGACCGAGGATTGAACCCCGGACCCCCAGCACAGAAGTCTGACACCTTACCCCTAGACCATCAGGTCACCATCTGAGATAAAGCACATTTACTAGAGATGTCGATTATTGTGGCCGTTTCCAGCTGCTTTCCATAATGAATTTCAATAAGCGAGCGAGAAACAACCAACCAATTTTAGCCGGAAAGATATTTCTTATCCTGCTTTTCAAGGAACGTCTTACATGTTTCAATCTACGTGGGACCAACGGCTTTACTTTCCATCCAAAGGAAGTTGTGCTACGTATTTTTTTATCTATGGATAATGATCAGTTAGCCTCGGCTGGGTTTGAACCTGGGATCTTGAGGTGAGAACTTTACGTCAATACCAAATAAAGTCTGGTTTTCATAGGAAGTTCGTTATTTGAAAACTGTAAACTCGTACCGTCCCAGTGGCGTGAACAAAAATATTGCAATTTTATTTAAATTCCTACTCCGTTTATTTAATAGTATAAAGATAAATAATACAGTGATACATTATAAATAATTATTGGAAGATTTCGATAACGTTTCAATTAATAAATCAAATAAAACTTATTTCTACAACGCCAAATTATAGTGATTTTTTAGTCAATGTTGGTGACCGAGAATGGGATTCCTAAAATCTGAGCTTAGGTTGATTTCTCCCTTTATGAGAAATACAAAGATCAATTTGAATCAATCGTTTCTCAGGATTAATTTCAACAATCCCTGTATGTTCGTTTGGTTCATTTTTGCTCTAGCGTCGACAGCACTTCGATATAATAAATATATAGGCTACACATAATGGTTTTCATAAAGGAAAAAGCTTTTAAGATTCTCTAAGAAGTATTACCTCCTTGTTATTACCTTTTCCAATGACGTAAACTTGGAAATTTACTATGACTTTTTGAAAGCCAATGTTTCATTTTAAATGTTAAAATTAAAGGTGGTTGAAGTGTTGTCATGATAGAGGACGCAAGAAATGATCTACACCAAGAATATATCAAGAAATATAAAGGTATATTTTAACGTATTAAATAACGACAAAAAAAAAAGTACATCTATTTTTACACCTCTTTAAGTTACGTAAAGGTGACCTGGTGGTCTAGGGGTAAGGTGTCAGACTACTGTGTTGGGGGTCCGGGTGTTCAATCCTCGGTCCCGGCACAGATTTTTCTGATTACCAAACCCTTCCTTCACCTCTGACAAGACATCTTGTGAATGTGGGGAATACCGGGCCTACGCCGTGGTTCGGATCCCACGTTAAACTGTAGGTCCTTCATTTCATCTCACAATCACCCTACCAATACACATTAGCATAAGTGCGTATAACCCGAACGGGTAGTGAGACGCGGTGCTAATAATAATAATAATAATAATAATAATAATAATAATAGTAATAATGTCAAAAATAAAAATTGTTTTTTATTTACTATTATTTTAAATAACATGACCCAATTTTTTATTAAATATATTTGTCGGTGACAATGGACATCACCTCTGACAAGACATCTTGTGAATGTGAGGAATGCCAAGTCTCCACCGTGGTTCGGATTCCACGTTAAACTGTAGGTCCTCCATTTCATCTCACAATCACCCTACCATTACACATTAGCATAAGTGCGTATAACCCGAACGGGTAGTAAGACGCGGTGCTAATAATAATAATAATAATAACAATGGACAGTTAGAATAAATGAAGAATTTGTGTTTAAAATAGCAAAGAAATAAGTTTAGGGGTAGATATGAATAAAATCAAGTACATGATTGTAGTTCGAAACCTTGTATTCCAAAGGAATGGATTCAAGGAAATCATTGACATACGTTTTAAGGAAATTGACAAATTAAAATATTAGGAAATTGTTCTAACAGACAGGAATTAAATTCACGAGGAGGTGAAAACAAAATTCGTGTAATCATTTCTTGATATTATTTAATTTTAAAACTGTTTTTCCATCTATTACCACGAAATATTAAGTCTAAAATAATACAAAACTATAATCATACCCGCTTTCATTTAAAGATGTGAAGCAATATCTTTCATTCTACTAAAATAATGATTTGATAGTTTTTGAGAACAAGGTAGTGAGAGATATATTTGTACCTCAGAGGAATGAACGCACATGAGAATGGAGAAATTCACCAAATGAAGAACTTCATTCTTTTTATGCAACTCTAAGCATTTTAAGGTGAGGTGTGGCGCATACGTGTGATGACGATCCTATGGACGAAACCCGTCTCGGTGGCGTAGTTGGCTAACGCGCTTGTCGTGTTGTGCTCGACTGCTGAGGACGGGGAGATCTAGGTTCGAATCTCGGTCGGGTGAACTGGGGGTGGTTTTTCCTAAATGGTTTTCCACTCT
>CABEEJ010003388.1:69140-83729 GCA_901482245.1 Timema douglasi | reverse complement strand
ACCTGGGAATGGCCGTGGACGTCTTGGTAGAATTGGGTAAGTTTGCAGTATATTGTAATATTAGCTAGCGGCTAATGTTACAACTTAACTATTCAGCGTTTATTCTGTCTGTCCGGATGATTTTTCCCATGATAACTAACAAACGCGTGGATCAGTTTTAAAAACTTATCAGGAATATTCTTTAAATCTAGGACAAACAACCTTTTGTTTATCTTGTAAAGTAGCAAGTTTACCTGGCATTATTACACTATGTTATAGCTTATAAGTTAGGGTCATAGCGTAATTCATCAAGGTAAGACTGCTACTTTACAGGGTATATGAAGTCTATGTTTTTTTCGATATAGTTATCTTTTTAAAGTTAGCAGCTGCTCAAAAATATGTCTGTTTGTTCCACGATAGCTGCTAAGTGTGTGGACAAATTGTACATATATATAACTTAGATTTTGAGTAGGTTTTGTGTTAGTATTTAATGAATTAAACTAGCTGATCCCAGGGTTTATGAGCAAGAGGAATATTAACAAAATGACTTAAATACATTTTAATAGAGGGTGTAAGAAAGAATACTTGAAACACATCTATTGTACGCCAGGTCAGGAGTCAAACCCTGGCCTACCAGTACAGAAAGTCAAGGACGCTAGTGTATACCTAACTTTACTGGTCGATCAACAGATGTTTTGAAATCCACACCGCGATGATTGCAAACTCTCGTTACTTATTAAAAAGGTTCTGTGCCCTACCTTTAGAGTGACTCACCACTCCTGAACCAAGTCAACTGAATAATAATAGATTTTTTTAAAGGGTATACCACAGGGGTTGGCAATATATCTAGTCTGTAACTCAAATAATTAATCTTTTTACTTTATCTCGACATTTCGTTGAGAAATTATTGTNGTGCCCTACCTTTAGAGTGACTCACCACTCCTGAACCAAGTCAACTGAATAATAATAGATTTTTTTAAAGGGTATACCACAGGGGTTGGCAATATATCTAGTCTGTAACTCAAATAATTAATCTTTTTACTTTATCTCGACATTTCGTTGAGAAATTATTGTAATCGTTAAAAAAAAAAAATCGAGCTCAAGATTTTGATAAATGTCGACCAAACCAAAAAAAGTTGTTTTCGCAATGCTACCTGTCTTTCCGTACCTCGGGCTAAAGCCCAAACTATTTTGCCGATTGGTCTAAAACTTGGTGTCTGGGGTTTTAATAATGTCCCCCAGAAGTATTTTTGGAATTATACATCCAACCCCCAAATCAAGGGTAGTTTACTGAAGGGCAAAAAACAAACAAAAAACTCAAGGTTCTCAAAATTTGTCTATATATATATATATATATATATATATATATACACTCGTATGAACTGTTTACGATTATAAATAAGATGGAAATTCTTATTATCTCATGAAAATTACTTTGAGGGTTCTTTAAATATCGGAACTTTTCCAAATTTCATATAATTTCTCCGCAACTATTAGAGATACGAAATAACTTATCATTGTAAAATTATAGTAATATTAAATATAAAAATCTTTTATTTGAAATAGATTTTTATAAAACCAATTATCTTTTATTTGTGCTCTTTGGTGGAAAGATATGTTTATCTTTTCTCAATTTTTCTGTAACAGTGTTCGTAATTTTTTATGCCATAGAGTAAGTAACAATGTGTGTATGATCTTTGGTGTAGTATTTTTTAACAATGTATAGACCTATTATTTCCTTTCACAAATCTTATGAGTTTTAGGTAAATGTTTATTTTAAGATAAAAGGGAGTGAAAGTATTTGCGGTGCGCAGTACTATTTATTTATGTCATGTACGTACTTATCGTTACTACAGTTCTAAGAATCTATCTTTGGATCTCAAGTTACATTAATCATTTATTATTTCTCCATGTATTTGAAGTTGATATATCCTTAGTGATCAAGCTATACAGAAAACCAATTAATAATATATAATTCAAAAGTATATTATAATCATAGATAATAACCGTTGTTCATAGGGCTTAAGATGTCAGTTTTGCAATATAATATGCCAAAACTTAAAAAAATCTAAGTACTCGATTAACTGCTTACAATTTAAATTAAAATTCTTCGAGATAAGCTATCAAACAAAATAACTTTTTGAGTCACCGCTTTATTGAAACGAATAACTGGATTTAAAAATTAAGTACACTACATACACAATTAGCCCTAGGTTAATATCATTTTACCGCCATATTTAGTTTAAATTGGTCTACGATATTGACAGTCATCGCGTAAAAAATGTCTGGACAGAGAGATGAAATACCATATGCTCGATCTAAGACACAACCTCACTATGCTCGGTCTATTAAAGGTTTGTTTTTTAAATAATGGTCTTCATCCCTAACCGATTCATTGATGGGGTGGCTAAAATATGAATAACATTATTTAAAAATTGTCTTTGTCACAGAAACGAAGGTGATATGAACAAAAAATATTTTATCAGACTAATTTATATAACTTTCGATATTTGAATCGTTTAAAAACAATATTAATAATCTGAAATTGATTGAAATAGAATCCTCTAACAATAACACAAAACAAAACTTGTTTTTAAATGCTCTAATATGGAATGTTAACTTTTCTCACGTTGAAACAATATGACGTGATAAGCGATAATTCAAACGTGGTTGTGTAGGAAGATGTCGAGTGGTATAGTCAAGTCAACGCCTGAAATATATGTAGACCCGTCATCCTTCACGTACGATAGATTGCATCGGAATATATTTAACGGCGCAATCTCACTCGGTTTAGCACGTCGTGTATAGCACCAAAGGAAATAATATAAGTAAGCCGAAATGAAACAGTACACTATCTTGGCTTTAAAATAATAAAATACGAGCCACTAATTTTGCGACATTTTAGAGTGCAGTCACTCATATCGGTGGTCCCATGATATAACGAACGCGTCACTCTCATGTTAGGCTGGATTGCTGGTGACGGAAGAGAGAAGCTCGAATTCCAGTCGGGTGTTATGAGGGTTGTTTACCTAAATCGTGTCCCTCCACGCAAATGCGGATAAACTAACTCTAAAACTTAATTACTCATTCCTTTCCCAATAAGTGTAACTAACGTAAGAGTTTAATACGAACGGGTTCTAGGATGGAGTGGAAAACAGATGCATGGGCAGTCAGTAGACAATATTATCCATTTTGTTATTTTTTTATGTTGAAAGCCACTAAATTAAAGCTTTATTTATTATTATTATTATTATTATTATTAGCACCGCGTCCTACTACCCGTTCGGGTTATGCGCACTTACGCTAATGTGTAGTGGTAGGGTGATTGTGAGATGAAATGGAGGACCTACAGTTTAAAGTGGGATCCGAACCACGGTGGAGACCTGGCATTCCTAACATTCACAAGATGTCTTGTCAGAGGTGAAGGAAGGGTTTGGTATTCAGATAAATCTGTGCCGGGACCGAGGATTGAACCCCGGCCGCCAGCACAGAAGTCTGACACCTTACCCCTAGACCACCAGGTCAACCCTCCCCCCCCTTTTTTTTATGAAAGATGCTTTAAATGTATACGTGGTGAAAATATTTATTTTATTTACAAGTTGTGTTTAGAATTTGTAATAAGCACAACTACACAGAATAGTTCACAAAAATTTCGTTTGCATAAACAGCCCAAAATGAATCCTGATGAATAACAGCACTTGTCTAACAAGTATTGAATTTGTATGAATGACGGAAGTTGTTTCAAGAATTAAGTGTTATTGTTGCAGGCCAGAGCATCAGGTGCTACCACTGTAACTCGGAGTACGATCCCAGGTGCGCGGACCCGTTCGATGCGTACTCCCTGGGCGATGTGAACTGTAGCATGAGGCCATTGTTGGAGCACCTTCAAGACTACCAGCCAGTTATCTGTAGGAAGACCGTGCAGAAAGGTCAGTATATCACATTCACAGGTTAGGAAGCTCACTGTTATACAGAAAGATCAGTATATCACATTCAGAGGTTAGGGAGGAGACTTATACTGAAAGATCAGTATATCACATTCAGAGGGGAGGGTCCAGAAGGTTGTCTTTAGGATGATCATGCAGGTTTCACAACTATAAAAGCATTTTTAGTATATTATGAGTTTTCCATTTCTTTACAACAGGCTAGATGTTAACCACTTATTGACCCAGTATTAGCATGTATTTCATAACTATCCTTTTCCTAATTTCTACTTTAGTGTTTATTAAATATTTGAGCTCATTAACCCTAGATACCAAATTATATGTTGTTCGTAATAATCTCTAAATTGTTGTCCTCAATCTGTGTTCTCTGTGTGATCAAGAAATGTAGGCCTACTTTGTCTTCTTTTTGTACAGATATAATAACAATAAGTACAAAATTGGAATAGTGATAGAATTATGACCATAGCTCATATTAAATTACTACTGTTATTATTACTTATAATATTGTAAATTAGGGACATAATACGTTTATAGCTAATTTCTGAAACAATAGGAACTTTTAATCAGGATATAAGAGTCTGGGTTAAAAAGATTACATTGAAATACATTTGTTATTGCTAAGCGATGGTCTCTTTTTGATACTGGAGTGTAAGTACTAAGTACTCTTAAGAGTAAACGTACCGACGAAAATATGTATTTGCATTGAAAGTAAAATATCGATATTAGTAAATTTATTATTATTAGCACCACGTCTTACTACCCGTTCGGGCTATACGCACTTACGCTAATGTGTAATGGTAGGGTGATTGTGAGATGATGTGGAATCCGAACCACGGTGGAGGCCTGGCATTCCTCACATTCACAAGATGTCTTGTCAGAGGTGAAGGAAGGGTTTGGTAAAAAAATAAATCTATGCCGGGACCGAGGATTAAACCCCGGCCGCCAGCATAGAAGTCTGACACCTTACCCCTAGACCGCCAGGTCACCGATATTAGTAAAGTATCAATTCTAAAACATCCGCTTTAGTGGTCGAACGGTATAAGGCGTCAGTCTCGTGTTAGACCGCTCTCAAGATGACTGAGAGATCTGAGTTCAAACCCCGGTCGGGTCTACTGAAGGTTTTTTTTCTAAGGAGTATATTATCTCTAAAATGCTTATTTCCTCAACCCTACCCCATTAAAGTAATTATCATACATGCTTATAACCCGAATAGGTAGTAAGACGCAGTGTTAATATATATANCAACGGATTGGCACTAAAGAATACTAATATTATAATGAATCTAGGGTCGTACTATGGACAGGAGTGATAGTATCTTTCTCCCAGAGCATCTCTGGATGGAATCTAGTTTGATAGGAGCTGAAGGGAGGCGAGGGAGGCACAATCTGAAGGCTTAACGATCGTATTCGGAATTTGTTAAAATACACTAAAAAAAACAACGATCAAAACTAATTTTACTTTACGTTATTCAGTCAGTGAGCAGCTTAGTCCTAGCTTTCAACGCCCGCACTTCCGCCTTTATTTCTCCGAGGCCGATAGAGGTAGTTTAGATGGACTGGGCTGTTAGCGTTGGCTCTCTGCCATAATCGATACTGTCCTGGCGTCAGACCTCCTCTCTGCTACTACGAAAAGAGTGGAAGGTACTGTTACTTCCCGAACTACGGGGGGGAAAAAAGGGGAGTCTTATCTGATTTCACAGATGAGTGGGATACTTGAGACTCCGAGATCGCGCTATGGTGAACTCCTGATTACTTTTCTCTCATCTGATTTTACGCGTGATCCTTGTTCCCCACGGGGTGTCTTGGGGGTGTTTGGCTATCTCTGAAACTAAACCTGGCAACATTCTTTTTGCCAATGTTACCAAATTGTATTAACAAAATTCCACCAGAATTGATCAAAATAATATAATTTTCCGTTAGATTTTAACTAAATAAATCTACATTTTCTAATGATATTATTTTAAACATAGGGTTTATAAGACCTCTCGGCCAAGATTATAAAATGTTAGACTATTTATTATGTTAATTAAGTCAATACACGCTCATAGTATAATGACCCGCCTAAATTCCTGTTGCAAATTAGTATTCTAGAACCTCGATCAAGAGAAAGAATACTTAATACTTTAACAAATACTTTTAGAACTCACTTTAAAAGAGCAATAGCATTGCCAATGTTAGACTAAGTTTCCAATTGATTTACTTGCTTCGCTCGTACGTTACTTAAAAATCAATAATCCAAGAAACATCAAAATGAATTATTTTTTATCGCTAAAACAAAGTTAAAAAAGTAAGTTAAAAAAAGCTACAGAGCGCGTCAGCCACTATTTGAAAATTTTAACCACCAAATCTCCTCTGAATAAAAAAATAGATCTTTAGGAGGAAATCAAGCTAAGCTACAGTAGCCCCATGGCTTCTTTGGTGCTGACTGACAACTCACAGCTGACTTCTGACAGCCAACGTTTAGGTATATACCTAAATTTTGACTGTCAGAAGTGACAGCTGCTAAACACATGTTTTTTGCAGAGCATATGGTTAGGCGTAGGGATACATAATTTTGTCTGATAACTTTTCAAAGCTTTTAGCTGTCAGCTGTGAGCTGTCAGTCAGCACCAAAGAATCCATGGGGCTACTGTAGCAACCCTACGGCTTGTCCACTGTAAGAATTCTATGTTTAGACGAGGGAGGGGAGCGGTGGAATTATACATCGTCATACCTCACCGATTACCCCAAATCTATAACATAAATACTTAATGTAAATACCGGAAGTTTATCTTCAGCCAATATATTTTTAAGTTTGATCAATTAAAGAATATGTTAACGAGATAAGGATAAAAAGAGTAATTTAAGGCAAAAGGAGGGAGGATGTTTTCCCTATATTCATTTTTGGGGTCGTTAAATCCACGCCAAAAGAGTATTGTGTGCGTTAAACATTTCCTATAGTGTGTTATATATAGATAATGTATTATTTTTGTTTACAAATGGCTATTCAACTAAACTCCATACTATTACGTATTTCACCCGTTTTGATGGCCGAATGCTTGAAGCCGATCTTGGTCGGGTGTACTGAGGGTGGTTTATCCAAAATGGTTTTCCACCCTACACGCAAATGCGGGTGCACTTCCTCTAAATATATCCTTCCCAAGCCCTAAAAACCAATATCGTAATTAGTACATAAGCGTATAAACCGAACGGGTAGTGAGACGCAGCTTTTTTTTTAAAAAAAAAGGACTGCCAATTTTTTTCAAATCTGAATAAAGAACATTTTTCAAAGACGCAGCCAGAACATGGGATTTTTTTTGTTTGTTTTATACTTTTATGCTTGTAAAATGTAACTGTCTCTAATGAATGTTCATAATATTGGTGTTCACATTTCTATGAGGGCACCATAATGTATTTTTTCTGGGGCAAGTGTTTCTTCGATAAAAAAAAAAGAGGCTAGTAGAACCTCTGAAGTAAAACGCTCAGTGTCCAGGAATAAACGTAAATACCTTCCCATGCGAGATATGCAGAGAAATACCCATTGTATGATGGGTAAAATGGGGGGCCGAGCCCCACAAACCTTGGCAACACACACGCCACTCCACTGTATTCTGTTTGTTTCCAGTGTACGGGAAGGTTCGCGTCGTGCGTGGTTGCGGTTACATAGAGGAAACTAGCGACCGCGGTTGCATCCGCCGGGCAGGGACTCACGACGTGATGGCCAACTACTGCTCGTGCAAGGAAGACCTGTGCAATGCCGCAAACCCCCTCCAGCGCCCGTTAGCAGCCGCCCTCGCCCTTCTCGCGGCGCTGCGGGCCACCGTTTTATAACAATAATAAGCTGACACTCGTGAGATTGTAGATATGGAGATATTACACTACCAAAGAGGGAGGAGAGGGGTGTGACGGAGAGAGTGGGCGCAGAAGGATTAGAGCTATAAACTTTTCACTCTCAACACCGCTTTATATTACAAAGTCTTAGTTTGGAGGGGAAGCTTACCTGTGAAAGAATTAAGTACTCAGTAAGAATATACTAACATAAATAATTTACAGTTAGTATTCAAAGAAGGTCTATTTGTGAGGTTATAGCATTTCTTGTCGTCCCAAAAACCAATTATTTGTTTGGTTATGTAAATGAGGTAGGTGATCTAATTTATTGGAATAGATGGTAGATGCTTGTTTGTTAATCCATTGCCAGAAAGCAATGTCAGTGTAGATGATGTATAAAATTAAGGCACCTTACTATTTATATGTGCTTTACAGGAAATCTGCCATGGTTAATAATAAAGGGAATTTAAGAGGAAATAGGTGTGGTAATTGAGATTAATAAAATAAAGCCCCACTCTCTTGAAACTATCAATGCTAAGAATTGTGAGAGATAACTTTTTAAGTGTACCTATGCAATTATTTTGAATATATTTTATATATACATTTTGAGCATATTTTTGATCATACTCATTTTACTAAAGTTAACTATGGAAATTTAACAGAAATGACAAAATTGAGTATGACCATGACTTTTCTCAAAACTAAGACCTTTCACAATATGGCAATTAATTTTTATTTGTGTCATTAAGTAGTTTTTAAAAATAATACAGCTCCCAGTGCTGCACCTACACAAAATATAGTCATGGGACAAAATGTTTAAAACTTGTATAAAAATGCTACACATCCATTTCCTCCAATAAGCAAAAAAAAAAGTAAAAAAAAAAAAGTTTCTATGAGTTGCTAAAATTATTTTTACACCCACACACCGTAATGAATTATCAAAAGAGTTGGTAGCTCATACGTGATCAACAATACTATTTACATTTACATAATACATGGAAATGTGAATGCTATTGCTTTTTACTATATTACAATAGGTGTATTATGCTGACTATAAATTAACTATTAAAAATACAGATTTGAAATAACTTAATAAAATGTTTGGAGGAACACATCAAAATGATTTTGACAACAAAACTTTGTTTTACTGGCGAGATTTTATTTATACAATAAGAGGATGGTATTTCTTAAAAATAATTATAAAATATTGTGTCAAAAATAAAATATTTAGTAAAAAAAATTAAAAAATGGGCAATCAGAAAGGTGTTTCCTTAGGTAAAGAGGAATGTGTCATTTTATAAGAAAATATAATATGACCATAACAGCACAGTACAATTTATAGGTAATTGATATATTTTGGAAAAGATTTCAAGGACAGTTTTGTGAAATTGTATACCTAAATAAAATGTATTGTGTATGAAAAAATAATTACTGCATTTTAATTTTAAATACAAAGTTGTAAGTGTGAAAGGATGCATCTAGCTTTAATGTTGATTACGCTTAATAATGTTGACACCACTTTAACAAAGTTTTCAAAAATAAATTAAATACATATGAAATATAACTATACTAATGGAATCATTATTTCTAACCTTAACAGTAATATTAAATATTACAAAAGTATTGTTTTATTTGGTGTTACACTATCTGTAGCTGTACCACAAGTATACTAATATTTAATGGTAAAAATATAGTAAATTAGTTTATAAATCAGTCATTTTTAATTGGCATGCACATATTGTGTTTCTCTTTTCCTTACACAAAGAGAAAAATATCTGGCCAAATCTAATAATATCTATACATCATTGATGATAGTATTATTTAATTTAAATCATTATCAAAGAACAATTAAAATCAAACTATTTTAAAAGAAATTTGATAATGTTAACATAGTTTATGAAATAATTCACAAATGAATTAATTATTCATAAAATCAAAATATAAGGGATACATTCAAATTCCACAAAATATTGTTTTACTTGAATACAATAAAATTAAAAAAATGGAATTAAAGAAATGGGAGCTGTTTAAAAGTTAAAATATAAGACAACATAAAAAAATAGCTAAATACACAACCAACTTTTAACACCACAAAATGACAAAAATGTTTGTTTAAATTAAAAACTTCACTAATCCAAAATCCAGAGTTAATATTTGAATGGTTTTTATTTCCAAACTATTTTTTAAAATTTAAATTAAGACCTGTATGCTATTAAAATTAATAATAATATACAAAAAACTAAAAAAANAAAAAAAAAAAAAAAAATCCCTTTTTTTCAACTTTAGGAGTAGTGGTCTGATATGTTAAGATCTCTGACATTAATAGTGTTTGTTTGTGTTAAAATGTAAGTAGATACTATATATTTAAAAGGGGATGGGGTGTTGTTGATTTTTATTGTTGATGTAAAAAATTATGAAAAATTATGAGTTTAAACATCACTTCATTTTAAGAATACACAGACCATCCATACGGCCATCTAGATGTAGATTAATAAGCTCAATATTTTGTTTAAAATAAATGCTATTTTAGTATATGGACACGAATATGGAGTTGTTTCTTCAATAAAATAGCCATACCGATGTTTTAATCAAAAGATATATCAACATTTTAGATAATTTTCTAATGAATATGTAATAATAAATTTGGTTAAGCTATTAAATTAATTGACACAACACAAGTGCTAGAAGTTGTTTTTAAATTCTGTTTTGGCTAGTTTTTGTATTCATATGTATCCATATATGAAGAGTAAATATAAATCGACATTGATATATAATTTTAATTTTCTATTATAATAAATGAGTTATCAAATCAATTATTTTGTTTAATGTGCAGGCTACACAATAGCATAGTGTTAACATAATTTATAGTAAAAAAAAAACAAAAAACACAAATTTCTTTCCTAAATATATTTAAACTAATGTGTTTTTTGTAAATAATTTAAACAATGTATGTACCAGTTTTAAATATGAATGATTAAACAGTCAGATATTAAGCAATATAATAAGTTTTTTTTCAAAATCAAATTTGGCAAAGCAATTATATTGAAGAAAAATTCAGGAAAGTTAAAATAATACCAGGTGTGTTATAAAACTCTAGGTAAGAGCAACTCTGAAAGTAAAAAAAGCACATAAATACTGCCATAATAAATAGGTAATCAAGATGTTCATGAATATTGTTTACATTATTTCTGCACATTGTGAGTAATTAAAATATTTTGTGCATATATATGTAACTTAAAAAAAAAATCCGTGCGTGTCATAAATAAATTATTTAATTGTAATTTTTTTTAATTCTCATCCAATATTCCACAATGTTTTAACCTTATTAATATTGTATATACATTATAAATAGCTGTTGGTATTTCAACTCAATTGCAAATGAATGAAAATTATTAATGGTAATGTCACATTGTACTTTAAATCTATTCAATAGTTCAAAAGTAAGATCCATTTTTAGTGTCAATATATCTTATAGCTGATAATGAGTGTTGACAGTGAAATGGTTGTGAATTTAAAAAAAAAACACTTTGTATTTGATAAAAAGTGAACTCAAGATATGTTTAAAATAACGCTATGGTAAATAAATAATACAACACAATCAGTACTTTAGCAAGGAACATAATATAAATGTATTACTATTTATGTTTCTTAATATAATAGGTGGTATTTTAAAGTTAAATAAATGCATTTAATGATAACTTTCTAGCTTCTACAGGTAAAAGTATTTCCAAATATTTCAAGCAGAGTATGAATGTACTCTAAACAAAATATTTTAATACAAGCAGTAATTTAAATATAATATCTATATACACATATATATAAGATATATTGATAATAAACATGCTCTCTAGCTAGTTAATGATAATATTATTAATTCTACACTTGCAACAAGTTGATGTGATATGTAGGCAAGATATCACCACTACTAAAAGACAAAAAAAAGTAATCTAGGGCCTAGAAATAATGAAAATAAAAGTAACTTTTAGAGTGAACTAATAATGAAGAATATTTGCCTTGTCACCTTAAGCCACCACTCATTCTAATTTGTAACTTTTTTTTCCTCGTGTTATTTTTTATGTTGGTACTGAGCTTTTGGTATTGCCTCAATATTCTATGTAAAATGATATGTAAAATATTTATCAAGTATATAAGTATGGGATCAGATATGGATGGGCCCTTAAAATAACCAGGTACAAAAGTTTCAAATTGAACAACAAAAACTATTTCAAACTACATCTAAAATAAGTAAACATCAAATCTACATTTTTATCATCTCAAAGATATTTTTGTAAAAATGTGAAAATTTCTCAAAATTCAAACAATACAAACCTACAAAAAAACTACAATAATTCATAACATATAATCCTCTTGAGTACTGTACTTTGTTATGTTTTGGGCGTGTTTGTACAATTTAATAATGACTAAAGGGAACTTTTAAAATCATTTGTTTGTGTATATCCCAGTTGTTACAACACAAATCCCATGAGCTTTTTAATAAAGGTTGTATATTGATATTTTAGTCTAATGTTAGATGTATACAAAAAAAAACATAAAAATAACTTTAAAATATAATATAATATTGAGAGCAATTGTGCTCAAATTAAAAAAATATATATTTCTTGAAGTAGTATTAGTTTCAGCAAGTATAATAAAGTGCAGAAAAACAACATAGGTTTGAAATATAGCCTATGTGAAAGTAAATTAGTTTATTATTAAGAATGTATATGTAAATAATATTGTTGACAACTCAGCTTTTGTGTTGAGATAAGAAAAAAAAAAATCAATAAAAATTAATTGAAAACTAATATTGAAGAGTACAGCATGAGGCAAAAGTTAGTATGCATTTTAATGATACTGTGTGAAGTAACTTTTGACCCAGACTGAACTTAAGCTCTTACTAGTAATGTAGTGCTTTAATAAGTAGACAGAAATGTCCCATAAAATAAAATATTGGAGTAAAATCAGATTGAGTTGTGGAATCAAGTTTGAAAACCCTATTGAAGATCCATTTTTCTTTTTTATATCTAAATTAGATAGTACTTAGTGGGTAATTGCGTTTTTATGTTTATTCTGTGTGAAATGATTGCTTAGGCCTAGCCTACTTAACCCAAATATGGAACTAACAGTAAACACAATAATTGTATGGAGTTATAAAAATGGCATCAAATTAGGACTGATAATAACATAAAATAGAGATCCAAGCTATATCTAGTAGTTTTATACAATATTGTAATAAGCACAAACAAATGGTTATAGAAATATAAAATTTCACACATTTAAAAAAAAGGAATATATAATAATAAATAAAACAAATAATATAGCTTTATAGCA
The DNA here is from genome assembly GCA_901482245.1 of Timema douglasi. Taxonomy (NCBI): domain Eukaryota; kingdom Metazoa; phylum Arthropoda; class Insecta; order Phasmatodea; family Timematidae; genus Timema; species Timema douglasi. The sequence continues at coordinate 70,669 of CABEEJ010003388.1, read as the reverse complement.
AGAGTCATAAACATAAATGGTATCAACTAAGAATACAGATTTATAGGTTAGAGCAAGAGCTTAAATGTATCAAGCAGAAATGGCAGTAGTCAAGATATAGGAGGAAAAAACAGTACTTCTAAAATGGACATAGTAGGAATGCACAATAAAGCGAAAAGGATGTTATGGAAATTAATAATAATTATAAGAAGTAGTTTTAATAGGGAATAGCATTTATAAAGTGGTAATGAACATTTAAGTCTAAGAGTACGTGTATGCCGAAGAGCGCGCAGATTACTCATCACTTCTATCTTGACATAACGCACATCGCTCATGGAACAATCTGTGCATATCGAGCAGATTGCTCATTGCACTTCGTACTCGGCTGGAGAAGACCAGTCTGTATGGAGCATTCTTGATGAATTGTTCCTTAAACGTCTTTTTATTTCTTAATTAAAACATTTTTAATATAAAGAGCTTTAATTTTACTTTTAAGATATTTACTAAAATGAAAAAAAATATCTTTGACAGCAGTAGTGATGATGGTGATGAAATTACAACAGCAGCAAAATTTTACTTCTTAGCCAGTAATAGATCTAGGCAATTTAGTGCACATGCTATCAATCAGAAGAGACAAAGACTGGGAGAATTTCACCAATTATTCACCGAACACAAAAGTAATGAAGAAATGGTTTGCAGCTACACAAGAATGTCATTGGAAACTTTCACTTGAATATTGAATGAAATTAAGTCAAAGCTTATATCACGACATTAAAATAACTATCATATTAATCCTATTTGTAAGTTTACCTTTCATGTCCCTTATCTTCTTCCTAAAATACAATCAGTCTGTAGACAAACGTCAAAGTAAAAGTAAAATTGACAAAAGATGAAATAAAATGTGAGCTGAACAACACTGAGGCTTTATTTTGACCTCGAACCAACCAATAAGAGCATCACGCACATCGCACAAACCTTCACAAAAACAAACCAGTTTGTTTCTTGTGTCTGGTTGAAGTGAAGTCTGGAGAGTGAGGTGCTCGGTATTTACGCTTCCGTTACTTTACATGGGTTTGTTTCTACAGCTTGTGCGATGTGCAAAGATAGGAGTGATGTGCACACTTTGTGGCATGCATGCACCCTAATAGTAGCTTGTAGTGATAAGTATAAATTAACAGTATATCAAATAGTAGCCTAGCATAAAGTAATTAGTAGTTATTAAGAGTAAATCAAATAGTAGCTTGGGGGCTTGTGATTGGGGATCAACAGAAAATCTAATTGTTGTTGTTTGCTAATCTCTAGATCTTAGGGTTTCTTCCACTATCCGGCTAGTGTACCAATAGTATTTGGTTAGCTGGGCTGGTATATCTCCTTGTATTTTGGTAATTGCTCAACAATGAAGAAAGTGTTTTCCATTCATGATAGTATCTGGTAGTTAACACAGAGTGCAATGGGGAATTTATGTTTGATCCGCAACGTGGAAGAATTGTATAGCTTGGGGGTCGTCCATAAACCACGTAACACTTTTACATGCTGTTACATGGGGGGGG
>CABEEJ010003388.1:51150-67709 GCA_901482245.1 Timema douglasi | reverse complement strand
AATATCTACATGGTGTTACATGAGGGGATGACGGGGGGTGGGGGAAGGTAAGAAAAAAGCGTTATGTGGTTTATGGATGACCCCTTGCAGTAGTGAGTAGAATTGAAGGGTGAATCTAATGGTATTTGACAGAACTGAACAAATGAACATTTAATGGCACTGGTATTTGACTGAAACAAGACACAATGAATAATAATTTATTTTAATAATAATAACTAGAACTATTAAGTAGGAACTGAGATTAAGTTTCAATAAAACATGTACCAATAAATAGAAACTAATAGAAAATTTTATATAATCTAGTCATTATGAGTGTTTTGAGCTAATAATTCTATCCAGTCCATCTCACTACACCATATCTCTTTCAGGTCCATTCTAATGTTATCCTCCCATCTGCGTCTGTTATCCCAAAAGTCTTTTCCCATCGAGTTTGTCAATCAATACACTGAACATGGTTCTAGATTCTCCCATTCACGCTGCATGTCATGCCCACGTTAATCTACGAGACTTGTTTATACTAACAATGTATTGGGATGAGTACAGGTAATAACTCTTTATTATGTAACCTCTTCCAATCCCCATTAGCCTCATCCCTTTTTAGACCAAATATCTTACTAAGCATCTTGTTTTCAAACACCCTAAATTTGTTTTTGTCATGTAAGGTAAGAGAACACGTTTCACACCCATAGATAACAAACAGTAAAATTGTTTTGTATATTCTAAGCTTCACATTTCTGAACAGATGGTGAGATGTCAACAACTTACCGACCAAGCAAGGACATGAATTCCCTGTATCTTTTTCCTAATTTCCAGGAGCCATGCATAGTAAGCCTGATGTTATTCGGAAGATTAGAAAATTATATTAGTTATAGTAGTATTACACCCGCTTTGGTGGCCACATAGTCTAAGACGTCATTCTTGCAATATATTAGACTGCTGATGACAAGGAGACCAAGGTTTGAGTCCAGGTCAGGTAACCTGAGGGTGGTTTTTCCTAGATAGTTTTCCACTCTCCTTCCACACAATGCGGGTATACTATCTAATCAGTCAAACTTCTCCAGTCTCCTCCTCTCCATCTTCTTGTTTAGCTATTGTCCGCAGCAGCCAGTGGGTTCAGTAGAGATTCTCAGGGTTAATTAAATAATGGTGGGGGTGGAGAACATAGTTGATTAAAGAAATTGAAATGTATGATGTTGATTCTGAAGTTTTATTTTAGAGAAAAGTTAATAGACATTTTGTTACAATTTAAACCATTATTTACATGGTGAAAAGGTAAACATAATTAGTACTTGAAGATAGACATAACATGGTTATATTTGTGGTAAATTAGCCACAAGGTGGTCCTCCACCCATCTCTCAACACACTATAAAGATCAAACGTGAAGAACGACTATTCGTACCTCTTAGAATATGTCTTGATAGCTCGCAAGCTAACTGGCGAGTGTATTGCGTCTAACGCTTCCCTTCCTTCCACATAGTATCAAAACACAGACGCTAAATCAGATGTGCTAATTGGCTAGCTGCTCGTGCCAAACCTCTCCTTTCCACTGTGAAGCCACACGTGCATCTTACAACTTCCAGGTACAGATAAAATAAATCCCAATGCACAATGTTTAAGATGAAAGGTAAAAGTAATAAATTTATATGACGCTAAGATTCCAACAAAGACTTTACAAGAATGAAAACTACTAGATTTAAAGGTTAAAGACCTAAGAATAGAGTTAATGAATTGAAATTTAAAACATATATTGCTTACAACTTTGGTTATGATTTGGACAACATATAATTAACATTAAACCCCACCCTTTCTTATAATGAAACATTTGATAGTAATATAGAGATTAAATTAGGCTTAGAAAAGAATAATACACTGAAGATGCTGAAGACTATTTATTAAAATAGGCCTAAACAATTGGAGAACATTAATGTGCAACATTTTTGGCCACAACTCATGATTTACCTATGTTCCAAATCAATTCTTTAGCATTAAGCTACCTGGTGGTCTAGGGGTAAGGTGTTGGACTTTTGTGCTGGCGTCCGGGGTTCAATCCTCGGTCCCGGCACCGATTTATCTGATTAACAAACCCTTCCTTCACCTCTTACAAAACGTGTATTAATCACAACTTGTGAATGTGTGGTGGAGTGCCAGGCCTCCACCGTGGTTCGGATACCATGTTAATCTGTAGGTCCTCCATTTAATCTCACAATCACCCTACCATTACACATTAGCGTAAGTGCGTATAACACCAACGGGGTAGTAAGACGCGGTGCTAATAATAATAACGCATTAAGGTTACAGTGGTATGGAGATAACCCAGTAACATTGCCCATGTTGTTCGAATAAATCATTAATGTAAAATTTGGTGAGACGTACATCGGCAGCAAACTAGCTTGAAGAGCTCACTTTTCGTCATCTGTTCCTCATATGCAGTACTGTTTGTCCAGCCACAGCTGCATTTCAGTCTTTCATAATTCCATTGTTACCTGCTTATTTATTTGAACAGTATGATACGGTGCATTATCCATCACAATTAGGCTATTTTGATAAAGGTTGGGGATAAGTTTTTCTTTCAACCACTTAGAAAATTTTTTGAAATTCATCTCTTTGTGATAGTCACAATTTTTTGTTTTCTATTTGAAAATAAGAAATGCATTTGATACAAATCCCTGTTCTAAACAGGAATTGGACAATAATCCACCTCTGTCCTCCACCATGATTTTTCAATACTCCTGTTGTTTCTGGGTCTTAAAAGATTTACTCACAATGTACGAGGGATGAATCTAGGTTTCCGTCAAGATACCACAGGACATTTTGGTCCCTTTATCATTTTATCTCATTCTTCTTAAATATCCAAATATCCATCCTCCACACAACTGTTTTATTTTTCGACATTATAATTAGTCTTTTTTACACTTAAACCAGAGGTTTTTCAATGCTCTTTCTTTGCTCTCAGTGAAATTGATTTCTTCTTTTACTAATGCTAATAATTTTATAAAGATGGTACTTCCTTTTTAACATTGTAGAATCTCTGTAAAAGACGTTGAATGACTCACAAGTCAGAATCATCAAGAACATTTGTTCTGATGCTGGGTTTGTGCTTTTTTCCTGGAGTTGAAAGTGTTGTTTGTGTCCCACTTGCCATATTTATTTCCCTTCGAATTTTACAAATAATACGCTCCAATTTTCCTGTAGCTTCTACTGCAAATTCTGACTCTTTCAACAGGGTGCTTATAATGTCCCAATAGTTTTTCACTCTAAAAAAAATCAATTATATTTGCTATAATTCCACATCCTTGCCTATAAATAGTTTGTTTAGCACGCTTATTTGAAGCTATTTAAAAAATACTTATGTATTGGTATCTTGTATTTAAAGTTGATTAGGTATCCATAATGTTTGTCAAAAGAGGTAAAAATAAAGTAAAAACATTCTACACAAAACAACTAAAAGTTCTAAACTATTGAACTTATAAAGCCCCCTCAGTGAGCTGACCAGGGTGTACATGCCAGAACATCAAGATAACGACTGATGACACGTATCACTGTCCGAGTTGAAAACTGTTGCACTGTTTGGGAAATGCTCTTATTTATTTTTACTTCTACAAGTTTCTTTTTTAATTCAAAATTGAATAATTTTGTTTTTTTGTAAAGTGTATTCCCCTTCTCTTTTTGTTTGATAAAAACAAAAATGCCAAAATATTACTAAATTTGTGTTAAAATTCATGTTTAAATGTGTGACTATTTCTACTATAGAAGATGGAAGAAAGGAAGATGTCACCTATGTGAATTGAATTTTCCCCACAATATTCCTCTTTCCCTTGGTGGGGTTTCTTCATTTAATTTACACATACTTTTTTATTTTTATCAATTTACATTATAAAATTATTAAGCCATTGGGCCACCTCATGAAGAAATGATCACATATTATGATAAAACCTATTTAAAGACCACCATCTTAAACTATTCAAATGTATCTCAGAAAACTATTAAGAAAGATATGTACATAAGTGTAAAATAAAGTTTTGTGAGGCTTTTTTTTAAATTCGAAAAATAGGTATTTTTAAGAGAATAACTGAATAATAAGCTCACTCTACTTTGTTAAGACAAAAAACCATTGTCAGTTTAATTTACTCAATGAGGTATGAGCGAGATAGTGATTCATTGACTTCTTGACAGGCCTGCAAGGATGACCAATTATGGAAGATGAGAGGAAAATGTCAATAGTTGGTACAAAAGACTCAATCTCAAAGATTGATTCTAGCTTTTAAAAAAAGTTTTATTTACAAGTATATACAAATAACAAAATAAATATAATGCCAGTATTTTTAAATGATGCTCATTCCACATAAAACATATTTACACAACGATAACAAAGATACCAAGATTCCAACATTACACAAAAATTAGGAGGGTAATTCCACAAGCAAATAATGGTAATATACGTTAAATTATGTGTCATCCAAAGAGAATCTACTGATAATATATCAAGATTACTGTGTCAAACTTAATTCTTCTATGACATACCATACCAAATACAACCAATATTAATAATGCAGATAGTTAAATTTTATTTAGTAATAATCTTTTCATATTTGTTTATTTACAACTAATTACATTTAAAAGGACTATTGGTTTGATACAATTATACCTATAATTATTCTGTGAAGCTTTAAAATGATTCAGCAGATCTACACATACTCCTATGTAACCATCTGGTATTAGCTTTCTTTTAAAAATATAAAACCTAGTAAAATATACCCCAAACATGTAAACTTTAAACAAAAACAGATTAGCTTTAATAGTTACACCAAAAAAGTACAAAGTGTTTTTGTATACAGTTCAATCTTAGTTTGTTTAGAAATATATATTTAATAGGAGTGAAAAAGACAATCTAGACAGCAACACAGAATAAAATTTAACAAAGCTCACAAGTCTGCAAATATTTTGGAACCAAAAAAAGGGGCACTAATCAACCCCTAAAAATAGTATGTTATAGTGTACCTGCAAAGCTCTCAGGAAGTGGCGAATCTATGACCCAATCTTCTTTAAAATCTAGCCATATTTTAACTTTGAGTTTATAAAAAAATATTGAGGTATTTTTTTAAAATAATTTATTTAATACCATTTAACAATTAATTAATTTGTATAATTAACTCAATGACAAACTTAGAACAAAGCTTGGTCCAAACATTTTCAAAAACTCGAGCACAGAACAGAAAATTAAATCTTTGAATGGTACCTAACACCCAAAGAAATGTCTGTTGACCCATAATGCCTGACAACACCAACCAGAAAGGTACATTTGCCAACAGTTTTGTTTTTAAGTTTATTAATGTTGTTTTCACCATGTCAATTGTGTTTGATGATGGTGGTGAAAGGTATTATGCCAATACAAATGTCTTCAAACCTATTGACCCTTATAATAAGATTATTGTGCAAAGTAAACAAAACTGAAACTATTTAAACTCACATAGAGCGGACTCAAAAGATCATGTTGAAATCCTGTGATTGATTTAGAACACATCATGAAACCACGTTTCTGTTATGCTCGTTTTTTTTTTTGGCAAATATGTTTATCAAGAGTAATACCAACATTAAAAGATTAACTTATAAAGACTACTGTATTTTACAAGAATATTTACAAAAATTACATTTATATTTGGTAGGATTTTATTTTATAATACAATATTAGAGGTAAGAGAGTTATAATATGAACAAATGTTTACAAATGGATGATAATGATTGAAAGTGATTTAAGTTTACTAGAGATTATTAGTTGTTATTATTTCTATGCATGGCTTGGTTACTAGGACCTGGAATCTTCCGATTATAATGTAACTCAAACCAACCCGTATTTTGACTAATAAATCTGCAGTTGAACTCAACTAGAATTTGAACATTGCATATGTACTTTAAGACCTTCATCAAGGATCGGTTGGAGACCTTTAGTATGACAAAGCCTTCGTTTACAATTACCAACACTTAAAACTTAAATGATATTATACAAAATAATATTATGTTGCTAATATTTACTAGCTTTAGGAAAGTTTGTGCATGTGTGTGTGTGTGTGTGTGTGTATATTATATATATATATATATATTTATCCTTGTCAATTAAAGGAGTCAAAAAGAATAAATACAATTGCACAATGAACTATCTGTGAACAAATTTGCAGCCTAAAGATTACATTCTACTCAAAAGCTTTTTTTTAATGAAGAGAAATAAAACACTGTCTGCAGTTGCAATCAATCAATCAATCAATCGAGCACAACTCATATAATAAATTACAAGGTGATACCAGCATTGAGAGTGCTTTTAACAGCACCTTTTTCTTAAGACTCCATAACATGTCAAAATTAATTGAATAGAAGATTACATCCTAACCAGTAAGGGCTGGTCTTATGACTCCTGGACAAATATTAATCTGGTAAATAAATATTTATATCTGGTGGATAAGTTAAAAGTATGTCTTATGACTGCCAGATAAAATGTATTTATCCATCACATTTTTATCAGTAGGTTTAAGTACCTGATAACTTTTATCTGAAAGTTAAAATTGGCATTGCAATAGTGACGCGTTGTTTTTAATGAGGTTTCGCCTATCAGGATCTGTTTTTAGTTTAAAACCTTGGTTCATGTGTTTAGTAAGCACAGGCCCGGGCTCTAACTATATAAAGTTAGAACATTTAATTCAAACTTGTATATAAACTGACACGCTATCTGTAGAGTAATAGTTGTATAAGAACCAATTATTTAAATGTGAGTAGAATAAATGAGATTTTGTTAACGTTGTACCCAACTATTGCCCACATTTTGGCAGACACCAAAATTAGTACTTGAAAGACAACTTAGCAGCTTCTGAGCCCCCGTGACACCATCTGTTTCCTCGCACTCATTTAGCCGCCATTATTTAACAAATGTTGAGCATTCTCACCACTCGCTAGGTTGTAGCGGTATCAGCAGGGCTTATACACATGCGCGCACCATTAAAAACAATATCAACCCAGCTATCTGACAGATAAATTGAGTTCATAAGGCACGTAAAACATTAAAGTGGCTGATAACTTTAACCTCCCAATAACAATATCCATCCGGTAGTCATAAGACCGGTCCTAAGTGTAATAAAGCGCGGATTTCTGCATTCTTCTTTTGTCAAATGCAAAATCAAGTGGATCAATAGGTTATTAATTTCAAAATGATTATTATTTAATTATGTTGTAATTTTAAAAAAAATAGAGCAAGGTTTTTCTAAAGTAAAATATAAAAGATTGCACCAAGCTGTATTAGCTACAGTTAGGTGTTATCTGTGGGTTGACACAGGATCTTAGAGAGTGATACAACACCTTATGCTTGCAAATATCTAAAGTCTCCCCGATTTGAGATTTTGTGATATGTAAAGATAATGTAAATAAAGGGTAGTTATAAACTTTACAAGATGGGAAAGCAGCCAGCTTATCAAAGCTATAACTTAAGAAACTAATTACGTAATTTAAACTGGGCAGTTTTTTATATAGGCCTATTTGAAATATATAAATATATTAAATTTATGAAGAGGTTATTGGAACTCATTCAACAACTGGAGCTAAAGTAAAGAACTAAAAATCCTTTTAGTGATGCTCTTGAAAAATGAACAGGCTTGGAAATTCCAAATTTGAAAGGGCAAAAATAGGCGAGCTTATGTCGTTCCTACACCAAAGCTAGTTTTGGCTTGCAATCCAAATAAACTTTTAATCCAAAAAGTTCAAATATAAAGATGTGCCTTTTGAATATAGAGATCAAAAAAATCACATATAAACACTTATGTAAAATGAGTAAAGGAGTCATTTTGCAAGAGTTTAGTATAACTATGTACATAATCATTGGAATGTAACTTGTACCACATACTCTGTAAGAAAATTATAGTTTTATTTTATTCCACATGGGCAGCCAAAAAGCATAACACAATGTTAACAATGTGAGTTAATGTTTCCAGTTTTCTTTTTAAACTTCTACATAATTATTACAAAATTATTACTCTTAAGAGTTTAAATCTATGAAATAAAAGAAGAATTGTGTCAAATGGCCATTTTAAATTTAAAATTGAAAATAAGATAGAAGGACAAGGCCTACACACTTACCAGAAAACTGTAGGCCTCAAAGTTCACAATTAAAAACTCAACAAAACACATAATTATGAAATGTTCAGAATAATGTATTATCTTCTGTACTATACACTGAAAAGTTCATAATTGTGTGTTTTTAATTGTGAACTTTGAAGTCTACAGTTTTCTGGACACCTTAGCTCAGTTGGTAGCATGCCTGCCTACTAAGCTAAAGGTCCTGGGTTTGATTACTGGTATGGCCGAAAATATGGGTTTACCCTTTCATATTGATAAATTGACGGCCAGGGACTGGATGTTGTACCTGTCCTAGTCTTAAGATAGATTATAAGACACATCTAGCTACGACAGGCCTAGCAAGCCAGTAGGGGAAAATATATGGTTTGAATAAAAAACTGGCCCAGGCCACAGGTTGGAAACAGTAATGGATGTAATAATATAAAGTTTTCTAGTAAGTATGTAGCTAGTAGGTTTCCCTTCATGGAGTGTTTGCTATCTAAGATATACCTTATACACATCCTTTCTATCAAATTTAATGTGTTTGTCTTTTATATTTATCATTCTATTTCTATGTTCCTATGTATGTGTACAATCAAACATTACACATTTTCACTTTCTATCTACCTTTTGGTTTTTTAGTTGCCTTTTGTTTTAGGAAGTTGAGCTACACTCCCTCCTGAAGAAATTTGAAAAGAATAAAAACCTATAGAGAGATATAAATCTCCTTCATTAAAATTGGGCTTGAATCACAATGACCATTTACTACATTGTAAAGAAAGCTAACCTATTTGATTTATTTCGGTTTGGCTAGTAAATGATCCTCTTTATTAGCAAGTGGTTGTTTGAATTGTAGTTTTTTTTAAATGGCTGATTATAGTGAGTGTTAATTCTGCTTGATAAGCTACAATTTAATTCTCAAAAAAAGTTCTGGATGCACATCTTCCAGATACATTTAGGATCAGTCAGGTTGTTAGTTGATACCCATTGTCGATAACACGTTGCCTGGTTATTGATTCCAAACCCAAATGGACAAAGTTAAGCAGAGTGTAATGAATTTTTGAATGTCAATTTGTTGATGTCACGCAATAATAACTTTCATAAATAAAAAAATAAAAAACACACAAATCATCATACATAAAAAAATAATTTTTCTTTGTTTTATTTATATAGTTGTTTGTTATTATTACACACCCAAGAGTGAATAATATTGAGAGTTTTAAAGAGTATTAATTTTAAATAATTGTATAGTTATTGACTACCATGTGTGTTGAACTGGTTTTAATATTTTCCTATCGACATTACATTTTTTATTTGATCAATATTATTTGAAATTTTAATTTGTTAACGAATAAAAGGTTAGGTTTTTTTAGGTGGGTATGTATCCTAAAAAATGTTTTAAACGTTATCTTGTGAGGTCATCTAACTTTTACACATGGGTGTGGCAGTTGTAAGTGGTTTAGTTGGGATGTATACTTGTGTGAGCTTGCATTGTATAGTCTCATTTGTAGACGTTCAAGATTTCTTCAAACAAGATAAAAATACAATTGTGCCTCATTTGCAAGAGTTGGGTTTGCTAAGAAAAAACAACTGGCCGATACCGATTAACAAAGTTGATTTTGTGGAAACTTTCAGTTGATTATTTAAGAACACTTTTTTGCCTTTAAAAGGAAATCTTTGCCACCCTAAATTCACAAATATATCAAGTAAGACTACTTGCAAACCATATTTGAGTGTGACCAAAATAACAATCTGTTATTAATCAGTAATGTTACAAGAAAATTAATAGTTTAATAAGAAAGAAGGTTTTACATATTTCTTATTAAACTATGGGGACATAAATATGTGATGAAAACTTGAATTAATGGGTGACCATGCGAACGTTAATAAGTTTATTACGATAACTATTCTTTGGGATAAACAAGGGGAGTCGAAAGTCTCCCCATGCATAGGGATTTTTTTAGGCACTGTTCTTAAAATGATCCTTTTTTTCATATTTTTTTTTTCCAAATAAGCGTCTATAGGAAAATATACTAATAAGAGTAAATTTGATTTGGGAAAGAATCCAATACACAAAGGTTACATCGCTTTCTTCATCAAATTTACTCTTTTCAGTTTATTTTCTCTTTTTCTTTAGATTTATCAATTTCCATTATTATAAAATTATTTAGCCATTGGGGCACCTCATTCTTAAACAATATTAAGGTTTTAGTAGTATCAAGTGGTATGGTAAATTGATTATATAACATAGAGTGAGGTTCAGTCGGTCGAGCAATTTTACTGATGTTTTAATGACTTTCTGTGAAAGTTGCTACAGGTTGAGGAATATCTTTATTTTTAGTGGTCCTGAGGTGGTTACACAAATTGATGAAACTATAACTGCAAAAAGGAAAAGTAATTGTGTTAGGCTTTTTTAGAATGTTGGTTATTTTTGATATTTTAAAGCATCATATTGCAATTTTGTATGTGCCTAACAGGACATCCAAAACCTTGAAGAATCTAATAGTAACACATGTTTTGCCTAGAACAGTTATTTGAATTGATCGCTGACAATGATATTTTGCTTCCAGATGTTAGAATCGTGTGTCGCCATATGTTCATTGTACCGTCAACCATCAAAAGAACTTTGTTGATCTTAATAAAGGGACATGTATAAATAATGTTGAAGGATATTGGTCGATACTGAATGGCTTTTGAATGAGGCTCAAAGTGTTCTGTTCTTTCAAGCATGCTATATAGGTATCCTGTCACTATTTTTTAATTGATGAATCATATTTTTAAGAAAAATATATATATAGTATAAAAATTGTTTTGTCTGAGAAATAATTGATATTTTGTATACAGTTCTTCATAAGATTAACTAAAGATCGGTTGGTTTGAATGGTTTCTAAATTTTTACCAGTTCCAGTTGTATTATTTCAGCCTTCAGCTCTAAATTCTCCTCTATCTCTCGAAATGATCTAAATCTATTTAAAACACATTTTTTAAGTAAATAAGACACCTGTTGAGATTAAATTTATAATATTAGTAGATATATAAACAATATAAAGGTTATTGTTTGTATTCACTAACATTTTTTTTAAACTTGTACAGTAATTAACCGAGAAAATACTTTGTAGACAATGAAAATGATTTTAGTTTTTAAATGAAGTATTGGCGGAACATATATAACAAAGAACAAAATTGACCCATCCTTATAATAATTAACAAAGATATACATTTAAATACTCTCCCAGGCTTTAATAATACTGAATACTGATTGAACCCTGAATAAACATAACATATTACCTAAGTAAAAACCTTGACTCAATCAAATTAAATATGTTCTACCTTACATTTAATATTAGTTTCTATATTTTGGAAGATTTACAAATAACGCCGAAGCCAGACCAGAGAATAAATATCACAGAGGGGTCTATGAAAATATTGTTTAGTGTGCAAGAGGAGACTAGAAATGAGACATATTAACATAAGTATTAGCAATTTTTAAATCAATAATTTTGCATAAATTAGAATTCTAATTGGTTACTATCATGATCAAGATATTCACAGTATATTAAGATTGATATTATATCAAACTAAGATAAAATTAACTTTGTTAATTATGGGACGAACAAGCTACATTCAATCGCTAAAAATCATGCCTGGTTTTACGAGAGGGTCTCCACAAACGGTTGCAAAAAACAAAACAAAAACAAAAATAGACAATAAAGGTGTGTGAAACTTTGATTTGGCTTCAAAACAAACATCAGCTTCAACTTTACTTCAAAAAAAATTCTGTCTTCGAAAATTACAAAACTTAGGTGATGAAAATATTGATAGCTAAAACACTCAATTTATCACCAATGTTTGCAATTTTGAGCTGTTATCTGTATTAAAAATCAACAAAATGGGGAAAAAACTCAAGTAATTGAGTTGTAAGTTGTGATAATATCTTGATTTATCAAAATAAAACAAAAAATTAGAAACAATTGTGCGATGAAATATTTTACAAGTAATTTTAATGCATCAAGTTATATAAATAACTACAATGTAATATTTGTTGGAGCATAAAATAATTAACTGAAAATATTCAAACTTCGATTTATTCGGTAATATTTGATAATATTTAAAATGATGTGATTCATGTTCGCTTCGAATTAAAAAATAGAATTCGCACACACCTAAAAAAACATTTTTCTTTTTTGGCTTAATTTCATACAAATAAATCTTTGTCTTTTTTGAACAAAACATTTAAGAACAATGATTTTTTTTTTAAATTAAAAATGTTGACATTTTCTCTCCTAAAAGATAAATAAAAAAATTGATATATGATTTGATCCAATTAGAATTTAATTAATTTTTAACCAGAATTTCTCAAACCTAAATAGTAAATAGTGAGAAAATAATTAGAATGATGTTGAATAGTCAATATTAAGATAAGTTGTAGAAACAAGTAAAAGGAAACCAAATTGCTTTTACAGAAAAAACCCCCTCATATTTGTGATTCTATCCAGCCTAGTCATAAAAAAAACTTCAAATGATTGAGTTTATTTTAATTAAAAGTATTAATGTTGTAAGAATTATAAATTAACTATAAAATATACTTAGTCCCAGATTATTTTTTATTCAATGCTGTTTACTGCATCTTAATACCTGTGTATGTTACACTCAATTCAATAAAGCTTGTGAAGTAGGGAGATGAAGATGGTAGTATATGAAATTTACCCACATTTTTATGGAGGGATAGCGAGAAACCATTCATGAAAAACCAACATCAGTATACCTATTACCGGTCACCGGAAAGCCAGACAAGATTAGCCAGTATAGGTCAAACTTTTGGATTAGGTTTCATTAGTCTATAATTACTGTTCAGGAGGGAGTGTGAAATGTGAAAAACACCTTATTAAAAGTTTAAAACAAAAAGTATTAAAATTACCAAAAAGTTTATTTGTTTCAAATCCCTATTTCCCTTGTAAAATCTTATGTACCAAGAGTGAACCGATTTCCTTATTGATATTTTTAAAAGTTTCTTCAAGCATTGGTAATAAACATTTCAAGACCAGTCTACAGATTCAAGTTTGAGAAATACTGTTGGAAACAACAAGAAATAAAATTAGGATCAACTTGCACGGCCGCAGGGAAAATAAATACAATGGACCTTTCCTACTTCTTGCCCGCCTTAGCCTGCTGTTTCTTAGGTGGGGCCCAGCGAAGTGCGGCTGTATCCACAACCAACCTTGGTCGTTTGAACTGTGCCGACTTAATGTGCTCCTCGACCAGTTTGGGAGTCACACAGATGACATGCTGGCCCTTCCAGTACTTCACCATGTTCATGGACTGAAGTGTGGAGATTATGTCTGTCTGTGCGATGCTTGTCATCTCACTGAAACACCAACACCTTCCATTACTTGATCAAGATCATTGACTTGAGTGTGGATATGATGCACAGCTAAGAATTTTAAGTTAGATACATCCCCCCCTCCCCCCTTTTTCAGCTCCCTTCCGTTTCTTTGGCGCATTTGAACCATACTTTTATAAGGCAAATGCACGAAAGAGATAGAAGACGTATGGAAAAAAAAGGAAAATATTTGGAGGGGAGGGGGGTTTAACGCCACTTCTTACTACCCTTTTGAGGTTTAAGCTAATCACGCTAATGTGTTAGAGATTAGAGAAGGTTATATTTATAGGAAGTGTACCCAAATTTCTATAAAGGGAGAATGGAAAATTATTTTGAAAAACCAACCTCAGTACACCCGACCAAGATTCAAACTTTGATCTCCCCCTCATCGTGACTCTAGTACCATGAAAGAGTTGCGTCTTGGACCATGCAGCCACCGAAACCGGTGGAGAAAATTTTGTTCTACTCCTTCCTTTTGATCCACACACTTTACTATCAAATGTTTGCTTTATCACTCGATCCACACTCATCCTCTCAACATGCCCAAAACAAAGTAAGAAACTTCTTTCACAGTGATCTATTGGATCCACTTTCAAACCGCATTCATTCGGCACCCATACATAACCGACTTTGTCCATACTAATTTTTCAATATACGTTTCTTAAAATTGATATAACAGATTTGACTAGATAGTATGAAGAATAACTAATAAAAAAAACAATGTATCTAAGACAAAAAAATAAATTAATACACAAAAGTCTAAATAAGAATATAGATTTAAAAAAAACCATTATGTATATTTATTTCCTTATTCAACAGCCATATAAGTTTTCTAGAAGTCTGCCTAAATTTAGGCGTGATCCCATTTAAATATCCCATTACAACCATCCCTACTCAAATCAGGTCACGCTTCAAAGAGCTTAACAAACTTCATGTTACGAAATTTATATAGTTGCTCAAATTGTACCAAGCACTAGCCTCAGTTTATCTATACTCCACTTTTCAACATTATTAACCTCTCCTCCCCTCATTTGAGGGAACTCACTAACAATAGGTCGATTTTAAATAAAGCTTTGGCAACTCTTTCTGCAAAGGATAAGGAACATTTGTAAGCAATATCCAAGCTTTGTGTCCACAATGTCAAGACTAACTTTTTACCCGCGACTTTACTTTGTAGGCCTGCACCTAGGAGCATCCCTGTCGTCTTTAACATACCTGACAATCAACATTTATGTATATACCTAAGTTTTGACCGTCAGAAGTGACAGCTGCTAAACACATGTTTTTGCAGATCATTTGGTTCGGCGTAGGGATACATAATTTGGTCTGGTAGCTTTTCAAAGCCGTCAGCTGTCAGCTTTGAGCTGTCAGTCAGCACCAAAGAAGCCATAGGGCTACTGTACAAGTCAAATGTTTAAAGATGAGTTGGCCCAATGGCTAAATAATTATATAATAAAGGAAATTGATAAAAATAAAGAAAAATAAACTACTGAGAGTAAAATTAATGAAAAAAAACCCACCCAGGGAAAGAGGAAAAAATTTGGGAAGAATCCAATAAACAAAGGTGACCTCTTCTTCCTTTCTTCTGTCTTCTATAGTAGAAATAGTCACACACATTTTAGCACAAATAGAAGAATATTTTGGCATTGTTTTCTTTATCAAACACAAAGAAGAAAGAAGAGAGTAGAAATAACACAAACACTGGATTACTCCATTTTGAATTTAAAGAAAGATTGTTAGAAACACTACAAGTCAAGTTATCTATCAATAAGCAGTTTAGATATACAGTACAAATTCCAACCCAAAATTAAAGGAGATTTTTTAAATAACAAAACTTAGTTCAAATATTTTCTCAAATATCCTTTTACATTAAATCCATTGTTGTTTCCAGCCTGTGACCTAAGCCAGTTTTTATTCAAGCCATATATTTTCCACTATAGGCTTGCTAGGCCTGTCGTAGCTTCATATGCCTTATAATATAACTTAAGACAGGGACGGCACAATATCCAGTCCCCGGTCATTAATTGATCAATGTGAGAGACTAAACTCCCATTTCACCATTTATAAATTTTTCGACCATGTCGGGAATCAAACTTGGGACCCTTAAGCCCAGTAGACAAACCCGTTACCGAATGAGCTAAGGTGGTGGAGGATAGGATTAGTAGGTGCCATCTCTAAATAATAATGAGAACTTCAAATTGAATACAATCTTATCTAAATATGAATTTGGTTTCAAAATTATGAAGAGATGCAGAAACTTAATAATTTTAAAAATATTACATAGTATTGCAGTATCTCCAGTTATACAAGATTTATTATTCGTTAATAGTTTTGAGTGTAGGACTTGATTGGACTAGAGCTCAAAACTCACCTGAGATCTTTGATGGAAATGCTGCCGCGGAAGTCCCTGAGTATTTCTAGCAGCACCCAGGACCAGTAAGAACGATAGCTAAGCTTCCCCAGGTCCGACAAAGGTTTCTCAGGACTTCCAACAGAGAGCTCCATCTTGGAAAGTTCATAACTGAAAGCTATCAGAAGTTTGCCATAGCCCTGGCGTTGGTAGGGAGGTAGAGTCAATATACATGCCACATTGTTACCATCGGGGGACTCCTTCTCCTGTGAATATAATAAGGCAAGTATTACCATCCTGAAGATCAAAAGCGTTAAACAGTGCAAGAATATGCAGTATTTATATTTTTATATCCTCTTAACGCTATCATAGGGACCCACGGTTTTGGGAGGGTAGGTACTATAATGAATATTAGGGGTTTCAAAATTTACCAAAAACTTGTATTGATTTATTAAAACATTTTGGCATCAAAAATAAGCTAAGCATCAATACATGCTATGTGAAATAAAGTAGAGGAAAGAAGGATAAAAAAATAAAATAAAAGGGAATGAAAAAATATGGCTTTTACAAACAAGAGGAGCATGGTTTACACTACATTGCTGTCACTGGACAAAGAGATAATGGCTGCCTCTTGTGAAATATCAATATATACTGTTCAATCCGTTGACCGATATTTCCTTCTTACAGAACTAATCAGAAAGAGTGTGAAATGCAACTTCCTAAAAGAGATGGGG